>KZ505692.1:0-33130 GCA_002844005.1 Limosa lapponica baueri
GGTTGAGGCACCATCCCTGGAAGTGTTCAAAAGACAGGTTGACATGGTGCTGGGAGACATGGTTTAGTGATAGTTTTGTGTGGGTTAGTGTGTTGTGTGGGGTGTTTGGTTTTTTTGTTGTTTTTGGTTTTGTTTTTGTTTTTGTTTTTTTTTTTTGTCAGAGTTAGGTTGATGGTTGGACAAGATGATCTTGAAGGTCCCTTCCAACCTAGAGGATTCTGTGATTCTGTGACTTTATCAATGTTCACATTTCATAAGTCGTGTACCAATACCAGCTGACATTGCATACAGATGTATGGTAAGATGGACTAACTACAGTTATCAATAGTACTGAAAACCATTTTTTGAACATTAGATTATCACTGTTGTCTGTTTCAGGAAAATATGCACTAAATAAATATGACTGTAAACTAAATACTGTAAGAATTAAAAAGTAGCCAAGCAGTTCATGTCAAATAAATGTAAACTTTTTTGCTAGGAAATCTCCATGGGAATCCATTTTCATTCACTACTTCTCTGTGTACACACTGAAGCATTTCATTTTTCCAGTAGGTATACTAATTAAATCACAGAATAGTACCAATTCTTGAGCACAGAACTGTGATAACCTATTATGCAAAGAAAATTTTAAAAATATTGTTATGCATTGCTTCAAAGAAAGGATGCCAAAAAGAAACAAGAAAGCTCAGCACACACATCTTCTGATTTGCAGATACCATAGAGATGCATCCTTATAATTTCTTTTTGTCCTTTTCTTTGAGAACAGTCTCATGATATAAATATCAAAAAGAGCCGTGTATAAACATCATCCCATTCACATTGATAGTATGGATAATCACTTTACAATTGATGAAATAAACGTGATAAATACTAGATGGGTCTTTTAGAGGAAGCATTTGGATTATCCACTGACATTTCATTTCTACAGTTCATTCATCACCTGTTCAAATGTCCAGAAAACGTATGTGATAAATTATGAATGTGCTCTGGCTTTGTGTTATATATAGAAGATACATATCTTTCAGGTATTTTGTAACAGAAATGCTCTAAATCTGAAAATATTTTGAAAATAAAAGTCATCAGAGGAGGAAAGTTTTGTTTATCTAGAAGGTTATTTTATTTCATATTTTATGAAAATGAGATTTTTACCTTATATTTCAAAATTACAATTACAACGCTAAGAATTAGAGCTGTTAGTGTTAATTCTCAGGATTGTGATACTCGGGCTCTGTGGGAGGCAACACACAAAGTAGTCTCTCAACTGAATTAATAGATGACAGAGAAAGCAACAGCATATACAAACACAGACCATCAAAGAGGTTTGAAAAGAGTTAGGGTAAATATGTGTACTCTGTGAAATTAGGTGATAGCACTTAAACACCAATTTACCTGATAGCAGTTTGCATTTCTGCAAGTTCTTCATTGTGGAGGCTATAATCAAGGTCCTAAATTCATCAGGCTTAATTTTATATTTCTGAAGTGGCAAAGAGGGCACTTTTAAGAAGACATTATCACTTGAACAGCTTTTTTCCCCACTCTTACTGCTGTTAACCATTGTCTCTCACTGAGACACTATGGCCTATTTAATCAGTGTAGAATTTACCTTGAGTCCTTAACAATACCATTTACTTCCAATTTGGTTCTACTCTGAGCACTCAAATGGGACCTAAATGTCCATAGACCTTGTACTTGCCCTGTGGAAAGGATGAATTCACTGTCAATGAAAAATAAAGATGCTCATTAGACAACGGTCTAGTATTAGGAGATATTCTTCTGGAAACCATTACACAAGGGTGAGTTGTTTATATAGCCACAGCAGAAGAGATTTCCTAGCGTTGATCTGTTATAGTTTACTGTGAAACTGTTTATGTCAGTGCATGTAGTTTTAGGTCCTCCCACAGCCTTAGAAAGCGTCATGTCCCAAAATACACAGGGTTATTAGCAAAAGTAATTCTCCAGTCCTACATTTCATTCTGTCTAGGCGGACCTTTGCCACTGAACCGATTTCCACAGGCATTAGTAGTAATCTGCAAGTAATAAGAAAACAAAAGATTGGTAGATATAATTATTTGGAAATTTAAGTACTTCAAAGCCATATGCTTTATTCTTGGAGACATAACAGAAAAGCAGAGGCTCCATCTGACCCTATTCATGTTTATTGGCTTTTATTCGAGAGAACAAAAAGCTTTTCCTTTGATGCTCTCTATATCTAAAACTATTTTAAGTGTCATAAGCGAAATCAAATGCAACTAGCCCAGCACTGAAATGTAAATAGATCAAATTTATTTCGCTGTAATCCAGTAGGACAGGAAACAAAGGTAAGAATAATACAGGGAATTTATATATGTAGGATATGTTTACCTCAACCTATATACAGCTAGAACTTTAGCATACCTATCTACAGGAGAAGATCACCCCATACTGACCACATACAGCTTGTGTATAGGATGTGTATCTCCAGTATCTTGCAAAGTATCTTTTCCAGGATCGCTATTTTAGTATTGATTCTAAGATACAGAGTCATCTCACATGTCCTGTGCCAGCCTTTAAAGATGACTCAGAAATCTCAGGGTATTTAACAAGGGACTAGGTGTCACCCCAGGGTGATATCCTTTGTTATCAAAATACAGAGATAGGCATTCCTCATTGTAAGGAACAACATTACAGCAGGGAGGGTAAGCAGAGTCTTAAGCAACCCATTTTACCATTGATTATGAAAAAAGAACATAGCATGGGATGTTGGTGCCTACATTATAAATATCTGAGTCTGGCTGATAAATTTGCAAACCGCATACTTTGCTATAACAATATCATGGCCACTAGATCAAGAGAAGTTTTTTTCTCCCTCTACTGGGCACTGGTGAAACTACATCAGTAGACTGTGTGCAGTTCTGACCTCTCCTGTTCAAGAAAGATATAAATAAATTGAAGATTGCCCAGAGGAAATTACTACAGTGTTAACAGTCTAGCTGGCATCACCTAGGAGGGGAGGCCTAAAAAGCTGGCTTGTTTAGTCTGGCAAAGAGGAGTTTAAACTGTGGTCAAGCACAGGCCTGCAGTTGTGTGAAGGGTAGTTGCAAATTACGGTGCTAAACCTTTTTGATTAGTGCAAGGGGCATTAGTAGAAGGAACAATGGCTGCAGATTACAGCTTGGGAAGCTCAGGCGAACATAAGGAAAGAAAATTCACTGTGCACTGTGCAGTGCTGGAATGGCTTGCTCAGAAGGGCTATGAAACCTCCCTCATTGGAAGCCTTCAAGATTAGATTAGACAAGGTGTGCTGATTGGACCGACCTACTCTTGACAATAGTCCTGTTTCAATCAGAGCATTGGGACAGTGATGTCCAGAGATCCCTTCCAGCCAACATTTCCACAATTCTGTGATGTTTAAAACAGTACATATTAATGTTGGATAAGCTGAAATAAAATTATCAATTTACATTTTGTGTTCTATCTTAATGGTGAAATTCTGGCCTCTTAGGAGATCACTGGAAATTTGTCCCTGACTGTTGTGGGGCTGAGAGGCAACGTTATTTTTTACTGAGGAAGAGAAGAATTATACTTTAACTGATGTTACAGAAAAGACAAACTGAGACAAACTGGAAACCTTAATAGTGGCCATCTTTCCTTTCTCATTTACACTTTGGTAAATGTCAGAGACAGGGGCTATACAATCTAAGAAAATAAGTTAGTAGATTTGTTTGACATAAGTATCAATTCAGCACCTAATCACTATTCAAATATTCTATTTTATGAATCTAGTAGTAGATCTGCTCTGCATACTGTATGTGTTGGAAGGTTAAATTCTCCAACTAAATAAAAGATATGTAAGTCAATTTTCTGGTCTCTGTTCTTACACAATTAAAAATAACTAATACTTTAAACCCCAGCTTAAAAACAATCCCATAACTTTATGCATATTAGCAGCATTGTTCATTTAGTACCTGGAAAGTACATATTTAACTTCCAACTAAAAATACCAAAAGATTCATCTCCTGAAAAATATCTAAATATAGATTACTTCATTACCTGTAAATCAGTCTCAAAAAGGATGCAGCATGAGAAATGCTAAATGAGAACCGACTGGTTAAGTGCTGTGCCTCTCGCAATCAGAAGAAATAACAATTACAGCACCAACTGCTAATCCTAAAAAATCAAAACACAGTTAGGCAGCCACTAAATTCTTTTATAAAGTGTAATTATTATTATTAGACTTCTTTCAGAAAATGAAGGGATGGAAACATTATGCAAGTACTTAACCTTTTTTAGAAGCTAGGGCGTTGTTCTTTACTGTGCTACTAAATATATTCATCTTCAAAAAGAAAAAAGGCTTCTAAATTCTGAAAACACTGGCTGGTTCTTCTCTTTAACATTTAATCAGAAATATTGATATATTCTAATTTTTTTCCTGAAGTAGATTAGATTGAAAATAAAGATACGTTAAGCAGGCAGAATGTGTAATAAGGCCTTGTAATTAGCACAATCTAGAACTAAATGTATTACACTAATCATGTATGTATTTCTTATGTGTTTGGTTTTGTTTTTTTTTTTCATATAGCTAGCTGTTGTGGTTTAACCCCAGCCATCAGCTAGGACCATACAGCTGCTAGCTCAATTCTCCCCCTCCTTGCCCTGAAGGGTGGGGGGTGGAGGAAAAGGAGGAGTTAATGGAAAAAAAAAAACAAACCAACTCATAGGTTGAGATAAAGACAGTTTATTAGAACAATAAGGGAAGATGAAAATAACTATAATAATAATAATGATGGTAAAAGTATATATAAGATGAAGTAACACAACACAAGTCACTCTCACCATCCGGTGAATTGGTTGCCCAGCCTATCCCAAGCAGTGATCACATATTCTCACCCACCAGCCAACCTCCATTTATATACTGAGCATGACATCTATGGTATGGAATATTCTGTTGGCCAGCTTTCCCTGTCTACTCTCCCTCCCAGTTTCTATGGTAAGCTGAAAAAGCTCCTTGACTAGTATAAACATCACCTGGTAACAGCTAAAACAATACACATTATTAACATTCTTTTCATACCAAATCTGAAATAGAGAAACTATAGAAAGAAAATAAACTCTATTCCAGCTGAAACCAAGACACTAACATATTCTGTCACTAAAATGAAAAGAAAAAAAATCACGGCCATGATGTGTATACAAACTTATAACTTTGGGATTGTATATATGTATTGAAGGCATAATTTTACTAACTAAATTGGAATCCCATTCACAATTTTTTTATTTGTTTTTATTTTTTTTAATCCATATAGGAAATTAAATAAGTCTAAAGATAAATTAATGGCTACTACAGCTATAAATCCTGCCCTGGCACTCAGGCATACCTCTCTTCCTGCCTAAGGAGTATTGATTCCTGTGATTCCTTGCATAATGAAAAATTTTTATTTCCTAGTCATTTATCTGTGCAGCGAGTTGTCTCTTCCTTTGGCTTCTTGTTGTGGGTTAGCCCCAGTGGGCAACTAAGCACTTCACAGCTACTTGTGCACTCCCTTCCACTCCCAGTGGGATGGAAAGGGGGAAAAGGAAAAGAAAAGCAAAAAGAAAACTTGTGGGTCAAGAAAAAATTGTGTAATAAGTGAAGGACAAGTGGAAGAAGAGAGAAAAAAACCCCAACTGATGCAAAGACAACCACTTACCATCTCCCATGGGTAGACCAATGCTTAACCAGTTCCTAAGCAACAGCTGGCTAACCTCCCTAAAACCTCCTCTTTTCCCTTTTTATTGCTGAGCATAATGTTATATGGCACTTCGGCTAGTTCAACTCATTTGCCTTGTTGTGTGCACTCCTAATGTCTTGTGCACATCCTCCAATCCCCCCATCTATTCACTGGGAAAGCAGAGTGAGAATCAGGGACGCCTTGACACTGTGCAGGCACTATTCAGCAACAGCTAAACATGATTGTGTTACCAACATTGGGTTTGGTTACCAATCTAAAACACAGATCCATACGAGCTGCTATCAAGAAAATTAACTCCATCCCAATCAGACCCAGTACACCTCTCCACACAGATAGCTGAAATGCTGTTAAAAACAAAAATCTTTTGTGTTGACTATAACAGTAATTTCTTTGAGGAATTCTACATGCTAAGAAAAAAAAAATCCAGTCCTTCTATTTTCTAGTAAATTCTTGTTGACTATTTCTAGCCAAATCACTCCTCCTAAGATATTTCCGAATTTCATTCAACAAATTGCTTCTAATAACTTCCTCACTGTGAAGTGAATCTATATTGGTTGGCTATTGATCCCTTTTCTAAACTGCATGTTCCATGAAATTATATTTGCCTTGAGAGTCTGTGGTTAGTAGGGGTGGAAAAGAGATTCAGGTCTTTTCCTGAAACATTGTTGCACTGACAGGTTTCTGTTCGGCCTAATTTGTGATAGCTGACTTCTATACTCAATCCTACCCATCTTCCGGAACCGATGGCTGCCATTTTTTGCTTTATTCCAGGCATTTGTTAATTAGCTTTATTCATTCAGAAATTTCTGTAAGCACTTCTCAGCCTATCAGTTGTTTGAGGACAGCTTGGCAAAAGTGGCATGCTCTCCTGGCTGGCGGCTCCGCCTGGGGCTGTCAGGGTGTGACTTTTCACTGACCGAAAGTGAAAAAACATCACTGTTTTTTCCCTTTGCACCAGGTTGTGAGTTCATTACGGGCAGAAGAGAGACTTTGCTCACAAGCTAGTGGGGTTCATTGACAAAGCTTTAAACTAGACTTGAAAGGAGATGGGGGATAATATCATGTGGGATGACTCGTCAAGGTTAGAGGGATGAGATGCTGACGAGGGCCCACATCCTGTTGCTCTGAGATGTGCTGGCTACACTGCAGCACACTTGAAGTCTTACAGACATGAGACAGGGACTCCTGAAGTAATAGGAGCCAACAGGTAAACACCAGTGAAATACCCCAAAACAATTAAGGGGTGTTCCTCTAAGAAGGTGACATGGCTGACAGCCCAGCTGAAATGCCTCTACAGCAATGCACACAGCATGTCCAACAAACAGGAGAAGCTGGAAGCCACCATGCTACTAGAAATCTCCAACCTAGTTGCCATTACAAAAATTTGGTGGGATGAATCCTATGACTAGAGTCATGGCTACAGACTACTCAGAAGGGACAGGCAAGTAAGGAGGGGCAGAGGCACTGCCTTCTATATCAAGAAGTGGATAGAGTGAAGAACTGTCTCTGAAGAATAACCATGAGTGGGTTTAAACCTTACCGATAAGATTAGAGACTGAGGCAATGAAAGGAACCTTGTGGTTGGTGTCTACTACAGGCCGCTCAATTAAGGGGAGCCTATTGATGAAGCCTTCTTACTCCAACTACAAGAGGCATCGTGCTCACAGGCTCTTGTCCCTCTGCAGGACTTAAACCACCCCAGTATCTGCTGGAAAAGTAGAACAGCAAGCTCTAGAAAATCCAGGAGACTACTGGAGTGTGTTGAGGATAACTTCTTAAACCGAGTGATAGACAGCCCTGCCAGACGGGATGGAATAGTGGACCTGTTGGTGACCAATGCAAGTGAGCTACTCGGTGACATCCAGGCTGGAGGCAGCCTGGGCTGCAGTGATTTTGCACTGGTGGAGTTCACAGTCCTTAGGGGTATGGGTCAGGCAAAGAGTTAAGCCAGGACCCTGAATTTTAGGAAGACAAACTTCAAGCTCTTTAAGGAGTTAGTCAATAGGACTTCCTGGGAAACTGCCCTCAGGGGCAAGGGAAAAGAACTGAGCTGGCAGATCTTTAAGGATGCTTTCCACACAATGAAAGAGCTTTTGATCCCCAGGTGTAAGGAATCAGGGAAGAAAGGCAAGAGTCAAGACCTCTGGATTGGGGAGTGAAGAGGTTGACAGTAGATGCACAGAGAAGGATTTGGGGGTACTGGTGGATGAAAAGCTGGACTTGAGCCGAAAATGTGAGCTCACAGCCCAGAAAGCCAGCCATATCCTGGGCTACATCAAAAGAAGCAGGGCCAGCAGGTTGAGGGAGGTGATTCTGCCCCTCTACTCTGCTCTGGTGAGACCCCACCTGGAGTACTCCATCCGGCTCTGGAGCCCTCAGCACAGGAAAAAAATGGATGTGTTGGAGCAGTTCTAGAGGAGGGCCATAAAAATGATCGGGGGCAGGAAGACCTCTCCTATGAGGACAAGATGAGAGAGTTGGGGTTGTTCAGCCTGGAGAAGAGAAGGCTCCAGGGAGACTGTATTGCAGCCTTTCAATAATTCAAGGGAACTTATAAGAAAGATGAGGATAAACTTTTTAGCAGGGCCTGTTGCAACAGGACAAAAGTTAATGGTTTCAAACTAAAAGAGGGTAATTTAGACTAGATATAAGGAAGAAATTCTTTACTGTGAGGGTGGTGAAACAGTGCTTTGGGCTTGAAAACTTGTCTTGTTTTAATAACAACAAAAGAGGGACACCCATCTATTTTATAAGCATAGAATACACTTGATGTTTTTTCGTAAAAAGGAGACTGTTATTTACTTAATAATGTAACTCTTTTCTTGAAATAATAAAATCAGTAAAGCAATACACACATACACTTTCATATATGTAGGTAGCTGAGAGTATAACCAGACTACTAGTCAGCTTGAAAATATTTAATCTTAGCTTTTTCCTATCTGCACCTGTATAAAAATGTGTGAAGTGTTACGTTAGTTAAGGCAATGGCTCCTTGGACATTCTTGTAACATTAAAGCGGGCTCTATAACATGTGTCCTCCAAATTCATCTTGCACCACTTTTTTCTGTTCTAGAGATTGTTTTGGTTTTTTTTTTTTTTAACCTGTGTTCCTGATCAACTCCTCTAGTGAGAACTGCAAACAAATGTGGCTAACAAAAGTAGTTAATAAGAATGGGAATTTGGAGCCCTGGGAAGGTGTTTATGCTACAACCTGCTTGAATAGCAAAATAACAACTACTTCACTGTTTGTTTGGGGGAGAGGGAGGGATTTGGGGTTTTGGTTTTTTGGGTTGGGTTTTTTTTTGCCTAAGAATAACAGACAAATATTTTTACTTCGTGCTTTTCTTTAGCGCTTAAGATATGAGTAAGGTCTTTGTAAAATAGAGACAATAGAAAACTCAAAAGACTGACATTGTGAGAGTAAGACTCCACATTACAGAATGATGCAGACAGCAACTGCTCCAGGGGAAGTTTTTGAAGAGCATGGAGCTGAATGTCCTTTGATTTGCTCCTCAGCAAACCAAGTACACTTACAAGTGCCAGGTAGAGGTAAATTTTTTGCCTTTCTAGCCTTGGAAATGTCTCATGACTAGATTTCACTACTGAAGGTTACTTTTAAATACTTTTAAAAGTATTAAGTATTGGAGAAATGATGTATTATTTCTGAGTGCTCTGGAAATCTGAATGACAACTTTCTGAAGCTTTTGTGAATTAGTCTGTGGTTTGAAAGACTGGTTAGTTTTGCCTTCAGGTCAATCAGTCCAAGACCCAGAAAAGCAAGGCCTTGGACTGCCCATCTCAGCCCATTGATCTACAACAAGGGATGCCTGTGACAGTTCCAGTGTAAGGAGTTTCTACCTTCCTGTTGGAGGGGTGGACCTGGATGTTGCTGGTCATGGAGCACCACTTCTCAGTCATTCTGACACCAGTATTTGTGTGATGAAGTAACTGATCTATGTAATAAGAAAATCTTTTTGAAAGAGAGGTGGAAGTGAAAAATCTCTTTTTAAAATGTATCAGTCCCTGCCTGCCTCCCAGCTTGAACACAGAAACAGTTGCTTTGGCACAACTGGGAGGTGTCACACAACAGCGTGGGAGTGAAAAGCCAAGCAGTAGGCACTGTGACAGAGTGTTGCCACTGAGCTCTTCGACCAGTGAAACTATGGATTACATTCATCACCTGTAGCTCCTTGAAAATAAATGTTTTTGGGCTCTGGAATTTCCCAAAAAGCTTTAAGCTATTTAAATTATGTATCTTACGGAGGTTTTTAGTCAAGTGTGGCTAAAACTTTCAAGTCCCTTACATCACAGACATTTAGCCTACAAAGTTTACTTTGTAAATGGAGCTAGAGTTTTTTGTGCTTATGATCCCTGTGATCTCCAGCCATGAAATTTTCAGATTTTCTAAGGAGCAGCTGCTAGGAGTTCAGAGAGTCTGAGCTTCGCTGTGTCTTTTGAGTTTACTGAAGCGGCTGCATCTGTGCTAGCCATTTGAAGATTTTGTAAACTTTGCTGAATATCACTGTAAAGGTTCTTAGGTCTTCATGAGACAAAGAAACACTGTTTCAATCTGTATTATCAGTGAAATTTTAAAAGTATCCAGGAATTGAGGGTACATATGCTGCCTTTCAAAGAGTAGGTCTTCGGTACCCCTTGAAAAGATGTAGCCCACATAAGCACAGCTATGTTTATGCAGCTGACGATTTGTAGTATGTAACCATATAAAATACCAGAAATAGCATTCTGTATTGGGCAAAAAAATATGAAATGAACAAAAATTATTCATTTTAATGTTAATTACAACAAAAGCACTAGGCCTAAAACCTCCAAGATTTTTAGAATGTCATTTCTCTCAGTCTAATCTAGCTTACTTTTTTACTAATAGAACATCTTTACTATGCAGACATCTGAAACCAAGTTCTGGATTTCTACAGATGTAAACTTCTTAAAGGAAATGTTGAAGTTATCTTCATTGTCACAACAGATGAATAAATGCCTGTGTGAACCTCCAGAGTAAAAACCTATTTGCCTAACTTAAGCTCTTAACTTCTGTAAAAAAATCCTCTGTAGTTTACAACTTAGGCCATTCCGTTGGTTCCCTTTTAAGCAAAATTAATTTATGCTCTGCCTAGATGCAGATTTCTGGAACTTTAAGACCAAGTAGAACCAGAGTATGTTGCAGGTACTACAGAAATAAACAGTATCTTGATTTCTGCAATTTTAAGATAAACATAGGGAATAGTGTTACTCTTAGTTAAACTTACCATGTTTTTTTTAAGATAAGGTAGAATAAATTGCATTCTGGCATTCCCATGTTTGTCTTTAGAGAAAGCAAGACAGTGAGCTTAATTTTTTAAACAGATAAAACTGAGACCCCATAGTCAGTCCCATCCAGCTGATTAACAGAAATTACAACTTGGTTGCTTGAAAGGAAACAACATCTAACAATGTGACTACTGGTAATAATTTATAAATAGGTCCATTCTGAGATGGAAACTAGTCTATACAAATTGGAAAAAGAGTTTGTATGGAATGAATCAGAACTATTTTCTGTACTGTGGTGAATTTAGTATATCAGTGATGACTGAATAATATCTTGGATAGTTTACTAACAACCAATAATGTATATAATAAATACAAGCTCAAAGCTTCTGTAAGCTGTCCTTCAGTATTCTCAAGCATGTAAGAGGTGATATTTGTATAGTAAGGATAAGAGAGCACTGCAAAGTATCTCACCTGAAGTACTAATTCATCTTTTTTACAAAGCATTTCCCTTTTTTGGTTAACTACATCACTCTTCGAAAGAGGAAGAGTAAAGAATCCACAGGTTAAATGGCAAGATGCTCATGCTATCAATCTAGATATATTACCTTAAAACTTACAAAGTTTGGTTCAACTCCCTAAGCAGAAGAACTTAATAATATTTGTAATACTATTTTGTATCCAGGATGCTAGGGTAGCAGAAGAAACACAAGATCTATGGGAGACCAGTGAAACCAGGAGTAGACAAGATACATTAGGCCAATTCGAATATTACTAGAAGCCTATGTTTAGGAGGTCAAATGAAGTAGTAGGTAACTGTTTTAGTGTTATCTGATAGGTATCTAGATAACATTATCTGTTTTAGCTACATGTCCTTTGATACAGAACTTAGGCACTTGGCTAATCTGTCAATACCTTCCTACACATGCCTAAATTAGGCATCTATCTGTTCTCACGTTGAATCCTATCCCTATGGTGCAGACATCTGAAGAAGTGATTCTGTAGCTTAAACCTGTGCACTTAGTGTTGGTACCAGAGACTTCAGGATGGGACTGACAGATACAAACCAGGATTTACAGGACACCTGTACCTTTTTGGTGCATGGTCTGGAGCCGAGGTAGAGTATGCTATTGGGTCAAACACGATGCTAGATAACTGCATATGCACAATTTAATCTCTTTCCTCCCTAATAAACTTCTGAAACTCAGGTGAGATGGAACATGTGCACAGATTCTTAGTAACATTTTTATTTTAGCTACTTGAGTCTGTTTTTTTCTTTACTATGAAAATTAAGTATGAATTTACTTTTAGTATAAACACATTGTGCAACGGAATGCTCTTCAAAAGAAATAGACATGATTCTATATATTTTGTATTACTTTCTTCTTAATGAAAGACCACTCTTTTTCTTCTTTTCTGAGAAATAGTTTTCCCATCACTTGAATGCAATCTTTTATTCTTTTGCTATTGAGCTGGTGCTTGTTTCAAACATCATTATTCAAATTTCTGTTAAAAAGGAGCTGTACAACTAATAGCATTCTATGGACCTAGGGTTAATAAGCTGAGTAGTAAGGGAATATTAATATAATCTTTGTTTAAACTAATAACTCTATATTCTTTTATCACAAGTCAGAAAACAATTTTGCTTCACATAACTATCCAACAGTACAACTCAAATAATTAAACATTTTTCCCTACAAAACCTTAAAACACCTTTGTGTTTAAAAGCTAACTCATTTCTTAGACACATGGTGCCAAAACCAGTTCAAATAGGTTTTACTATAAAAATACTATCTGATTCAGAGAAAGTATAGTTATTGTTGTGCTGAAAGCAGGAGCTAAATGTCCTTTCACAGTTGTACTCACCTGCCTTATATTTATATCATATATCTCATTCAGCATATACAATTCTGTCACTTTCACCTGGAAAATAACATGTTTTGTAGTTACACAAATTTATGTAGAAATGTTCAGCTCAAATATTTACAGAAGCACAGAAGTGGAGCCACCTCTGAGAATGAAACAAGAATCAAAAGGCAGAGAGGTGTTGGAAAATACACTATAAACAGAGTAGCAGCTTGTAACCTTTACTATCTCAAAGATTAGAAAACCTTAATTTAAAATATTCACTGCAAGTATGAAGTAGAAGACTGGGAAATTAACATATATGAGAAGAATGACATTTGATTTAGATGTTTGAACTTCTTATTTGTCTGTGTTATAAATATGTACTACAAGTGGGTTTGGTCAAGTGTCATTCTCACTAGTATTTTGATGAAAAAGTGATGTCCTATGTTGGAAATGTGTGCTTTTCCCGATGTGTTTTTCAGCTTTAATAAAACCTTCAAGTTTTCTGATGAACTTTGATTTTTTTAAAAAAATTTAGTTTATTATTTTTTGACAATAATAATTTTCTCTTTTTTCATGAAAAAAAAAACCTATCAATGAGTCTTTCAGGAAGTACAAGGTACAAGCTGAAAGCAAGACTATAAAACAGAGCATATAATTTGTTATATGAATTTTTACAACCAAAGGTCTGAGAAGCTTAAGTTTCCTGTCCAAGTTGTCAGAGTGAAAATCCATGAGAGAGATTTGCAAACCTTAGTCCTGTTTTGAAACACAAAAGCATATTTTTGTTGTTTAGTTGAAAAATAGGAAAATGTTACAAGAATAATTCTCTGAGATGTATTCCTGAAATAAATACAGCAGACAACTTTAATGTTTGTGTTAGAGACAGATAGGGACAAGAATGAAAAAACACTATTTTGCAGCAGTTAGTTAAATTAAGATTATATTTTACAATATAGTCATCATATTTTAAACAATTTCTTACTGAAAACGGAACACATATATGAATGTTTGTTATACATTATGTTATATTTGCAGTACGGTAGATCTAGTTAACTGAGAAATAATTTTGAGCAACGGGATACTTTGCAGTCTCAGAATTCCAAATTCATGAAAATATAGTGTAAAATAAAATAAAACCCCTAAATAATGAGGAAACGATGCTTTGTGCTGCTTATTAAGTTTAAAAGATCAGTCAATGCAGAGACTCGGAGTTATTAAATGACATTTTATAAATATCACAATAGTGAAACATCTCTGTGCAAAGAACTCAAAAAAGGCATTTTTGAATCCTTTCCACTAAGCCATGGCATTTGTCACTGGCATTATGGCAGCTAGGGATTGAGATCCTGTAAGAAAAGCAGGGCTATCACTGGACATTCTGTGTCAGAACTGTTTTTCAGCTAGTTGCAGTAAGTGTGCATGTTCACAGCAAGTAGAGAAGGAAGGAGAAGGTATTTGTAGTCAAAATACTTTCTAGGTGAATAAACTTTGCTGCTTCAAGTAAGCAGGAATGCCTGTTCCATGAGTGTTGTAACTGTGTTTTAAACAATGGGTGCTAATTCTTCATCCTTCATCCAAAGTTACAGGAATTAAGTCTCTTACAGAATAAAAATGCACTAAGTGTTGCCTCTGCCATGAGTTATTTTTAAACTACAACAAGTTGAAGGCAGTAGTGCATGAAGCAGAGGAGCAGAAGAACTTAGAAGAGTGTGAATATGCAAGTGCAATCTACAGTAATATGCTCGGTAGTCTGAAATGAGACTGGGACTAGGATGGCCTGGAGGTACCTTAAGAACATGTCATGCCTTAGAGAGGGCATTGCAGTGTGGCACATTCTATGTGGGTCACTGATACCCCAGGGTTCTTATATTTGTATGACCTGGCTTCTTTGCCCACAATGAGCTTTAGATATACACTATAAAGAACTAAGAAGCCTATCTAATTTTAATCATAATTAACTAAATAATGCTGAAATTGAGGTGAAAAGAGACAGATAAACTACTAAGATTTTACCAGATTGATCCTGATAGGGAAAAAAAATCTTAACCCAAATAGATAGTCAGTCGCACCACCAGTATCTTCAGGTCATGGCCTTATAACATGATGGGGGATCACAAGCTAGCAGGAAGCTGTGCCTCTCCTCATTCTCTGGCCCTGAATAATTAAATGACTATGAAATGTTCAAGGAGGACAGGGAACTGCTGGAGAGGGTACAGCAGAGGGCCATAAAGATGATTAGGGGCCTGGAGCATCTCTCTTACAAGGAGAGGCTGAGGGACTTGGATCTTTTTAGTCTAGAGAAAAGAAGACTGAAGGGGGATCTGATCAATGCTTATAAATACTTAAAGGGTGGATGTCAAGAGGATGGGCCCAGTCTTTTTTCAGTGGTGCCCAGGGATAGGAAAAGAAGAAATGGGCACAAACTTGAACATAAGAAGTTCCATCTAAACATGAGGAGGAACTGCTTTACTTTGAGGATGGCAGAGCACTGGAATAGGCTGCTCAGGGAGGTATTGGAGTCTCCATCTCTGGAGACATTCAAAACCCACCTGGACATGCTCCTGTGCAACCTGATCTAGGTGGACCTGCTTTGGCAGGTGGGTTGGACTAGGTGATCTCCAGAGGTTCCTTCCAACCCCATATCATTCTGTGATTCTGTGATTCTGTGAAATGGAAGCCAAAAGTGCCCAACTATCATATTGCTTTGACTAGTCAGTGTGAATCAGACATCTCAAGGAGGAACAGGAGAGTCTATTCAGAAACATTTCCTTTTTTTCTTAGCTCCTTCCTAGTCCATCCTTTGTAATCCACATCACTGGTCAAAGTGGTTTTCCTTGGAATGAAGCAATGATTCTATTTTGCAGAAATAAATCAGGTTTAGGAAAAATTAGTCAGAGGTCCTGACACCATATTTTTCTGCGTGGCTAATCTACCCTTGTACAAAATGGAAACTTGTGTTAACAAAGCCATTCATATGTGCAGATTTAGGTTTTAAACATATCTGTAACTGGTGAATAGAAAGCTGTAAAATCGTCTGGTTGCATGAATAGTCAAATCTTCAGTAGGCTGATTGTTTTAGCCCATGTCTGCACTAATGTAGCTGTGCTGAAGTCAGTGGAATTTTTACCTGCACAGAGAGAAATGCAGTTATAAAACAAGCTAAGCTATTTATCCAGAATGTTCACACCTCTTTCATAGCTGTCAGACTTTTATCTCTCAGTTAAGCCAAAATACTAGTAACAGCCAAATACATTTTAGTTCTATTTTCGTCTTTTTTTTTCCCATGCAAGTAAAATGGAAATGAGGATGAAACTGAACTTCTAAAACATTCCATTTATCTGTAATATTCATCATCCTTAAAGTTCAATTTATTTCCAGATCATGAGGGGAAACTATTTTTTTGCATGTTTTATCTGAATAGGACTCTGTGCAGAACTCTGTGCAGGACTGAGAGAAATAAGTCAAAGGAGATTACCGTTAACTTAAGCATTCCTTAACCAGAACTTACTTCAAAACTGAGAAGATTAGAAAACCAGATTTGTCCAACTGTGTGCATAGCTCCAATTGTTTAGTATATAATTTTATCTTCTGAGATTTTTCTAGAGTCACAGAGTATTCAGATCTTTTTATATCTTTTATATGGGTTGTTTTTTTAGTGAATCCTTATGAATTGCTGGGGAATTATTTCTTTGATGGGGTGTCTTGTCTTGCCATAAGCAACTACAAAGACAGTGATTTCAGGGCCTTTCTATTTCTTGTTCTGTTGTTGAAGTACCTTATATTTATAAAGTTTTTCCTTGACATACTGAGAAACAAGTTATCTTTGCTCCTGACTCATCTCTAGTGATTACTTCTCTTATTC
This sequence comes from Limosa lapponica baueri, assembly GCA_002844005.1. Classification (NCBI taxonomy): domain Eukaryota; kingdom Metazoa; phylum Chordata; class Aves; order Charadriiformes; family Scolopacidae; genus Limosa; species Limosa lapponica. Next base: position 16,684 of record KZ505692.1, read on the forward strand.
TGTTAAAAAAAAAAAAAAGAGGAGTTTATAGAGATTTATGCATTTGTTTCTCAAGTAAGCCATTTGTGTTCATATGCTTTACTTATTTTCTGCAACATTTTCTTTTTCAGTCCTTTAGAACACAACCTGGTAACCATCGTAAGACTGATAATTTTTGACTTGTTTTCTAATAAGATCCAAGTGTCATGCAGCAGTTACTAAAAATTACTGAAAAAGAAAGATACTGGTTTTGAGAAAGGCATTTTGCTCCTTAGAGTGGCACCACCTTAATGAAAAGGTCTGACTGAAAGTTATGGCACTCTGGATTTTCTCTTTATTGTTCTGACATGGTATTTTTTCAAAGCCAGAATTCTGGCTGTGGAAAGTTCCCCTCCGTATGTGAATCTTATGCTGCTTATGCTAAGATATTTCAACTCTTCAGTGCATTTCATTTGCATAAACTTGAATTGAGTATTCTCTTATTTACAAAAAGGTCTTTCATTTCTGAATATAAACATATTTTCCTTCACTTCTGTTTGCAATGAAAATTCCACAGTGTGCCATTGATGATGTACATCCATTGATCAATATTTAACTAGAAAATGTGTTAAATAGTAATTCCTTTTAGAGGCCAAACTGATTTAGTCATCTTGCACAAAGTACATTTTACTAGCTAACAGAGGTAGCAAAATGATAAAAGGTGGACCTTGGATGTGTCAGGTGCCATTCCTCATTAGTCATTATTAATTACCTGAAAGGCATGAGTTTTAAGGCTGTTCTGATCTGGACACAAAATGCAATAAATTATATAATAAAAATATATTATTGGTTTTCCCCTTATCTAACAAAAATGAAGCCCTAGTTTCAGTTCTGAAGACTGTAGTGCATTTCTTTAAGAGGGTGGAGGCTGATTTATGGCCAGATTAAATTCTTGCTAATATGCTTATCACTTTTCACTTCAACTCTGCTCACAAGCCTACTGCCAGTGGAAACAGATTATAATGAGCTAGTAGGATGCATTTTTTCCTGCTTACATTCCATTTCTTTTTCTTTTTCTTTTTTAACACTTCTGTTGTTCCCAGAAAAAATATTTTCCTATATATATCACAGCTCTGAATTGCTGGATTAGGCATATTTTAATCTTTTAGTTGATACATTTAAGGACTGGTAAATTTGCAAAGCATCTACTTGGGAACAGGCACCTAGCAAATCACATTAGAGATCTGAGAATCCTCCCCATCACCATGGGACTTTGTTTTTTTCTTCTATTGGTGTGTTCACGTGACAAGTTTTTGGTAGTGGGGAAGCTGCAGAGGTGGCTTTTGTAAGAAAAGATCAGGATCTACCCTCATCGGATAAAACCAGTGTCAGCCAGCTCCAAAATGGACCTGTTGCTGATCAAAGCTAAGCCCATCAGCAAGTGTGGTGATGCCTCTGGAGTAACATATGTAAGAAAGGGTAAAAATTCCTATGCAGCAACTGGGAGAGAGGAGAGAGAATATGTGAGAGAAACAGCCCTGCAGAAGTCCAGGTCAGTGAAAATAAAGAGTGGGAGGAGGTGCTCCAGGTGCTGGAGCAGAGAATAACCTGAAGCCCATAGAGAAGACCATAGTGGAGCAAATATCCACATTACAGACTGTGGAGTACACCAGAGCAGGCAGATGTGGTCTGCAGCCCATGGAGAACCCATGCTGGAGCAGGCTTCTTGCAGGAACTGTGGCCTATGGGGGACTCACATTGGAGCAGTCCACTCCTGAAGGATTGTACCAAGATGAAAAGACCCATGCTGGAGCAGTCCTTGAATAACTACAGCAATGGAAGGACACATGCTGGAGCAGACTATGAAGGACTGCCTCCTGTGAGAGGGACCCCACACTGGTGTAAAGGAAGACCATGAGAAGGAAGGAACATCAGAAACAAAGTGTTATGAACTGATCGCAAGCCCCATTCCCCATCCCCACTCAGCCACTTGGCAGGAAGGAGGTAGAAGAGTCAGGAATGAAATTGAGCCTGGAGCAAGGAGGGGAAGCGAGGGGCAAGGAAGAAGTATTTTTAGTTTTGTTTTTGTTTCTTGCTATCCTATTCTACTTTTAATTGCCAATAAATTATATTCATTTCCCCAAAGATGACTGTGTTTTGCCCAAGATAGTTATTGGTGAATGATCTCCCTGTCCTTGTCTTGATCCACGAGATTTTCATTTTATTTTATCCCCCTGTCCTGCTGAGAAGGAGGAGTGAGAGAGCAGCTTGGTGAGTACCTGGTGTCCAGCCAAGGTCAGCCTATCACAACATAGCATGGTATATATAGTACATATGGTATGTCATTATGAGAAACATACTTCGGCATTTTAGATATGGCTGGAATGGAGAGGTTCAGATTGCTTTTTATTATGACTGTTTCTTTGTTTTAAGGAATAGTGACAACAGAGAGATCCAAATTTTTTATATGAATTAATTAAGACTTACCCTCTACTTTCATTAAGCTTTTCAAGCTTCATTTAGGTAGGTGAAAATCACTTTCCTAGTCTTTCTGTAAGCAGTGAGTTCAGTATGCTCTAACTTGGAAAAGGTGACAGCTTTATGAAACCTATCTTTCCTTCTGCTCTGCCTTCCTTCTTTCATTCTCCCTTAGGTTCATGAGCTACAAATTATTTCACTTGATCTCATTGCAATAGGATCATTTTGCAGACCACAGGTGGCTGTTCAAGGGCCCTTCACCTGGAGGTCTATGATGGGTTTATGGGATATGGGCAAATGAGCTCGAGTGAATGACGATTGGCAGGGCTTTTCTTGGATGCTTCAGTGGCTTTGGGATAGCTGATGAGACGAGACACGTGTGGCAAGGAAGCCCCTAGGGGTCTCTGGAGCTTACTTTAGGACTTGCAGTGTTAAGGCAATCAAACCTGGAGTACTCCAAGCGGGCAGCTTTCAGAAGCAGCTTCATAGCAGTGAAGTGGCATGTGAATATATCCAATACATTTCACTGCTTTCTAAGCATCAAAGAGGGGAAAGCTTTACCATGAATATGATAGATTGTTACAGTTTTCTAATGATTACAAAGGAAAATTTGTGCAATAAAGTAGTGTCTTGCAGTATGCAGATTTCAGGGCAAATCACTAAGTGTAACGTACAGGAAGGCCCAGAAAGCTTATGAATCAGTGCCACATTTTCAGTGGACAGCATGGCAAAAGCTTAAGATCCTGAAAACATAACTCCTTACTCCTAAGTGCATTTAGAGATGTTAAATGTTTAAAACAACAAATGGCTAACTAAAATAAGAATAGAAATGTGACATCATACAGATAAGACTTACAAAGTGAAGACACTAGAATTAAGTGTTAGTGAAGATAGCTCCTAAATTCAGTGAAGTTAATACAATTCTATTTCATGTATAAAGAGTAAAATACTCAAAGTAAATACTGCTTGTGTTCTGTGAGGCATAGTGTTACCATCCCACTTTGAGGGATTAGAGTCTTGAAAGCCTACTCTGAATTTTATAGTTTACATCCATTTTCAAATTGAGAAACATGTAAGTGCAATCTCTTTTGATTCAGGGACAATATGATACTTTGTGTTAATGTATTAATACCACCTTCAGTGCCAGTAGTACTTCAGAAGTACAAAATAATACCCTGCAGAACTTCATATGCTTATGCAATCCAGGCACCTTTAACAATGCATATAACAATCCTTAGAAAGGTAGCCCAGAAAATTTGTGTGTACTTGAGTGGATGTCAAGAACTTAAATTATAGCTGTGCACTGTTTTTTTCCAGGTCAGTTATCAAAAAGTACACATAGTCTTGAAAATTATATGTGTTTTATAAAAAAAGAGTTGTCAGAAGCGCAACAGGAACCATATAACTTTAATATGCAAATTTTAAATGGAAACTTGTGTCTCCAAGACATTCTAAAAATTCTCAAAAAATGGTTACTATTTTTAATCTGAAGAAGGATTCAAAGTTTCAAATGCTTTTAGCTAATGGAAAAGTTTGAGCTCCACAGAGCTTGTGGGTTGCTGTTGCCTGTGACATGTATATTCCTTATGTTCCATGGGACGTATCCTCTGCCAGAGAACTTGGCCTCCTTTCACGGAGAGGTTAAGGCTAGCATCGCTCCTTAGTGCTAGCAAGAAGAAATAAAAGCTGATTGATTGAAGCTGATGTGCTTACTAATTCAGTCTTAAAATGTGGGCTTTTATGAAGACATGGTTTCTTGCAGAACAAATAAAGTCTCTTCAGTGAAAGGTGATTATTTCTCTTTCACTTCGGAGAAAGACCTAGTAACTCAAAAGCTTGCAAAAAGCAGTAATAATGACCCTTCACAGATGATATATCCTGTAGATATGAAATGCACAGTTGTCACCTCTCTGAGTCTTCGGTTGTGGAGTTGACAAACAAAGAGAAAGTCCAAGATTTCCCTTCCATGTAGACACATCTTAATTCTTTACAATCTCTTTTTAGTTTTTTCTTTTTTTTTTTTAACCTCTCTTCACTTGTAGTCTTTAAACTGCATATCTACATGCAGCTGCAGGAGATGTCGCTGTTGTAGGCAAAGGTGAGAGATTGTCTCCTGTGGATCAATGGTGCATCCTAAAAGGTCTAGCTGAAGGCCCTTTTTTATTGTGCAAGGTCCGCTTTGTCTTCCTTTGATTTCTGTGGCAAGTAGTCATACCACATGGGTGCCAGAGTATCTCAGTGTTAAAGACACCTCCTCCCTTTGTCGGGATGAAACAATTTCTTTAAGTAAAAGGGCAGCCTGACATCAAAATTCAAATTCTTTTGAAAACCAGCATATGCAGTGGGTGCAGATAAGTGAAGGTGACACCCATAGTGTTTTAAAGCAGCTTCACAGATTCCTTGAATTTTATCTAACAGCCAGCTTCCTAAACCGGGGGCTTGCATTTAGTTACTTGCTAATATTCTCCAGAGGAAAAGGAGGTAACTTATTAACCAGACATACAAACTTTCTAGTTGCTGGAAAGACTCTTTTTCTCTGCATGGAGCCTTACCTTTCCTGAATTTAAATAAATAAATAAATAATGTATTTCTTATAAATTTATCTTATGGAAGTTTTCAAATGCTATAATTTTAAGTTTCTGCGAGAATACAATTCATCAACACTGTAATTAGTTTTTTTTTTTTCTGCTAATTACAAGGTACTTTCAATCTTGAATTTAGATTAAGCACAGGATGTGGATGAAGACCTATGTGTCTTTAACCTCCAAATTCTCTTACTATATTTTTCTTTCACCTTGAGCCAAGACATTTAACATTAGGGAGTATTTTTTAAACTTTTTTATTAACATATAAACATTAACGTCTCCTTGGAAAATGGTCTTGTAATGATTCATCAAAGTCTGTAGGGCACTGTGGAGATTTTCAGTGCCAAGTACAAGTCAAGTGCAGTTATTTCTTTGTCTGTTCTTATAAGAGTTTTCTCCCTTTCTAAGACTACAAGGGAAGTAAATAAGATCAAAGCCTTTTTTAAGGAAAGTCTTTAGGGAAGACTTTAGGGAAGTTATGAGGACTGCATGCTTTTAACAGCTAGATAACTCATCCCTTAATTTTCACTCTTCACAGCCACTACTATCCCACTCCTTTCTCTAGGATGGTAGGAGACTGATGTAACTAAGACGCAAGAGATGGCACAATGTCATGAGTTGTTCTGCATGTTATTTGAATTGCTTCACTTTCCAACAGCTTTTGTGGGTTTCTGGCATGCTTCTTGATTCAACTTGGAGAATTAAATTCAAAGCAGGTCAAAACTCAGAATTCTGTGAAAAAAATTCAGCAGTTCTCATTTCCAAAGATAACCTTTGCAGTAATTCCTTTAAGAAATTTGTAACATTAACAAATACCTTCTGTTCTGAAAAATTTTGAATTGAATAAAAGTTAGGTTTGTGTTATTTTAAGTTATATAACTGATTATGTTTTCACTGTTTCTTAACTAGTCTGTGGCAGCATTACATAAGACATAAAATTGTAAATTACTACTGATACATTACAGTATGATAATAATGAAAATTTTGTTTTTATATAAATATCAAAGAAATAAACATACCTGTTACTTACTTTGATGTAATTCATCTTATTTTCTTCACAAAACTGATTTCTCTTTATATTGAAAAAGTTTGACAAAAATGAAAAGAAAATAACTAGGAAAATATACAGCTGTTCAGTTTTCTTATTTTATTTTCCAATCATTTTTCTATGTCAATGAAAATAGCCTAAATTAATTTCCTCCCTCCCACACCAAAGCCAAGAATATTGGTGGCTGTGATAATTTTATTCCTTCCAGTAATGAACTACTCTGGGGAAGGAAGAAGCCTCTGGTTATACTATTGCAAAGCTAAATAAGCTGCCATCTATGGAAGATACAAAGTTTTCATGAGTATAGCTCCATCTTTTACAATATGTATAAAATGAGACCCGAGGAGCTTTTTGTAAAACAAGAAGCAAGCCAATGGCTCTTGAGGAAGGATTGTTACTAGAGCAACCTATTAAACATTGCTTTATATTATCAACTTAGCATATAACTTGCACTGCTGCTGATAATTGTTTTTACTTATAACCCAGAGGTTATTTATATGGAAATCTTGTAGCATGTTCTGGAATCTTGAAAAATATGTAACTTCACAACAGTTACCAACAGCTAAGGAAGGCATGGCTGTGATCCTGGAACCTGAAATAAAAAATCTTGTCTTAGTGGGAATTTAAAATTTTATGCCTTTTAAGTCATTAAAAGATCAGAAAATGGAGGGAGAGAACGTACACCTCTTTGAAATAAAACTAATACCCCTTTATTAATTTGAAGGTTAGGCTCCTCAATTCTCATAAGATACTTGAATAAACTGGAACTTTATGTTTTATAATGCTTCTTTATTCTCAGCTAAAATACAGTCTTAAAAAGTACCTTAAGTAGTCACAACTTGTCCAACTTCTGGACACAGTAGAACTGACAAGACCCTTAGCACTGAGGGTACTAGGAACACTGCCCTGTGGGTCTTCCTCATTGAAATAGGACTGTTAACTGATTTGGAAAATAATCAGGTCTAACTGTACTGTGTTGCCATGAGTCTCATCTTCCCAGTACCACACACACTGGTACAGTTCAAGAGCTCCACCAGCCCAAGTTTATAGTCATGCCATTATAATATCATACAGCCACCAACTAACTGATGAAGAAAAATATGTATCAAATCTCAGACTCCAATAAGCAATAATTGAGGTAAGAAGTGCAGATAATACAATAGTCAGACAGGACAGGAGGTCGAAACTGCCACTTCTGATAGAGCCATCATAATAGGTCCCATTGTTATATTGCACTAATTGTTCTAGCTCCTGTTTTTCTCCTATCTGACCTGTGTGTTTTCCTTTTGGAAAGAGCTCTTGTTGTGCTTGTCCTGCATCTGCTTGTGTATTCAGTGTGGACAATTCCTCTCTTTGTTTTTCCAGTTGTTTTTGGCCTCAGTCAGAGAAAGCTTTTAAGTTAAATAGCCATCTGGCAACTTCACTGCTCTTCAAACTTCTCTGAAAGAAAACTCATTTAGCAGGTGCACACTAAGCCATTGGCAAGTTATTGACAAATGAAAAAAAGATGTCAGCCTAGACTGACATGACCACCCTTCTCAGCAAGAGCATTACATGCCTTATAAAACAGAAAATTGACAGTCAGAGGACACAGTCTCAGAAGCCAGACAGATATTTCTAGATGTGCTAGTTCTTTTCTTTTTTTTTTTTTAAACTACAAAGATTAGTATGCCAGAAATAGAAACCAAAGACAAAGATGGATGAGTACTGGGTTTTCCATTTATACTTTTCTACTCTGTTAAATAAAGCATTTGTCTGGGGAAAAAAAAAAAAAAAAGAATAGGCAATAATCTGAATGAGGCCAGTTACACTGCATTTCTAAGTTAATCACTTCCAGGTATGTAAACTACCTTTAAGACAGAATGTGTCCAGTTATTTATGAGTAGGAACAGGCCATCTGAGTTTGGCAGATGAAAACTTTTTTTAGAATAGTTAAGGTAGGGAGAAGACAAAATTTAGAACAATGAGGGGTTTTTTAGATAACAACTAGTATAAGAAAGAATACCTTTAATGATGAAGATAATGGGCTCTGATCATAGAAAATATAGCTTTAGGTGAAATGATTTTGTCATTATGCACACAAAGTGAGTCAAACTTTAATAATAATTAGGCAGGGCTTCAGGCTCTGACTTTTGGAGTATGTTGTGTTGGATCCTGTCGGCTGTTTTTAAATTCTTAGGCACTAGGACTGTTATTCAGACACTCAGCTATTTGCTTTACCTAAAGAAGAAAACCAAATCTTCTTGTAATAGGAATGTGTTGACACTGAGTAAACAAAGTAATTATTATCATGTTCTTCTAGGATGCTACAGAGACATCTAATATCAAAATCCTGCCTAATATTGCTCTGAAGTCCGTGCAAGTCTAGAGCAAGTATTTTGAATTTTCAGAGTTGAATGAGAACATTTGGAGCTATGATTCATTCCTAAACACTGAGTGCTTAGAATTATGCACAAATGTCTCCAGATGAGCTAAAGAGAGCATAAAACTTGCATAAAACTTCGTTTAGAGTGTAATTTAAAAATATTTACACTGCACAGATACAGTCTGAGACCCTACACTGACAGGACTATGATCAGTCATGGGAATATGTATGTCTTGGACTCTGAAGAATCAAAGCATATAAGCATTTAAAACTGTTTGAATATTTTTCTGTTTAGAAATAAATGTCATAGGTCCAGGAATAACTTCTAGATGTAAGCAAACACAATTTTTGAATACGAAAAGGATGTTGTCCTGAAGAAGACATTTATACCTTTGAGACATCAGCTCAAAATGAGGCCAGAAAGAGCAGCGGATAGTGGTAGGTAAAGGTGCTTCCACAGACAAGGACTGACTGACATACTCTTTGAAGGACAGTGCACATCTAAATGAGTCAGGATTACCTTGTAGTCACAAGGTAAACATCTTCTATTTCTGTCTGTAGACACCAATGTCTCTATTACTAATATCTTGACGTCTCTACCACTAAACTGAAAGGATGAAGGGAGCACATAAGCATGGTAGTACGTAAACACACCAGGTATTCATGAGACAATCCAGAACCAAGAGCTACGCATGTGGCTCTCACTAGGTTGCACCAGAGGGATTTGTCCCTAAGCAGTGAGAACATGAGCTCCTCTGCTCTTTTTCGGGCCTGGAGGACCAAGGATGATCTTCTGGAACCTGCACATTTAGCAATGGAGTAATCTGGTACGTGTGTGTTATGCAGAATCAGAAAGAAAAAAAAAAAAGAAAAAAAAAACTAACCAAAAACCCCAAGTGAAATATCTTTAGGAATGCAACATGTTTTTTTTTTTTAAACACTTTGTGACGTGACACTTTGTGTGAGAGAGAATTGGAAATGGAAAGCTTTAGAAATGTAATAACTAAAATTAGTTTAAATAGACATCTAGAGTGTAGACATCCACATCGGAGCTAATCAACCTGGGCATTCCTACAGGGAATGTAATATACAGTCTTTTCCAGTATTGCTTTAAAATTAAATAAATCACACTTTAGAAGTGTTTTATTCTCTCTGTTCACTGTAACTCAGATGTCTACTATATACATTTAGGTAGTGAAAACAGAATATGTGAATAGCCCTGTAGAATAGATACCAAGAAGGAATTGTCGTCTCAGACAATAACTTGCTGGACCGTTGTTCTACAGTATTGCTGAACTGTGGTCCTGAAAATCAATTTCTGCTGAAGTTCCTAATGAATCAACTGCAGAGTAGCAGCGGAGCATCTGATGATGATCTCATACTTGTACTTCCTGTAATTTGAGTGAGCCCAATTGCATTTTGTCCCTGTAGGAGATGGAAAATTTTGCAAAATTTGTCTTCTGAAACTTGATTGAAATGTTTTTTGAGGGACTTTTTTTTGGGAACATATATCTGAAAATTCCTCAGAAAGTTTCTGCAAATACATGTAGATGTTAAGATTGTCTGGATTCTGAAAATAAAATCTGAAAAGTTCTGAATGGCCATGAGTCACTGAAGACTACCTTAATCTTTATCCATACTGGTATTTCAGAGATAACTAGGACTACTGAGAAAATACAGTTACGAACTCCCTGAGACTGAATTATTACGTTACCAACTTTGCTTTTTCCAGTGCCTGAGAGTTTCTTCTCAGACGTGCAGTACCTCAAGTGCTTTTGTTTGGGCTTTGTGACATACCAAGACAATTGATCCAGTGACATTACCAAGATCTTACACTGATCTTCACACTTTTAATGCTTTACAGGTTGCTGCTATTTTTTTTTTTTCATCTTTATACTCCTTTATTGAACATATATAGTTTTTCTTAAAATAAGAGAGTATATTTCGTCACCAGTTGTTCATGGTAAAATAACTCTTTTAATTTGCATTTAAAACTTTTCATACTGTAAATAATTCCTTAATAAAACTCTTATTCCAAACTGTGAAGGACTTACACAGCTTCAAATAGTTAAGTGTAATGATTGCCACATTTTAAATTATGTTATTTTTTCTATTTGTAACTAGTTGATTTGTATTTATTTGTTTGTTTCTATTGTTTTATATATGCTAATCACTAGTTGATTTAAATTTGTTTCTGTTGTTTTTATATGTTAATCACTAAAATCAATAAAAATTAGTAAACTTATATGATGCATGACTTCCTTTGAAATATTGTTCAGTAAGAAATACATCTGTACAGAGAAAATAACGGTTTAATGTAGTAACTAAACACTGAATACTGATGCAATTTCTTCAGTGTAACATTTCTGATGGACCTTGTGCATTTCCACAAGGTCCAGAGTGTAGCTACAATGAGAAAGATGCTTTCAGTGTATTGTAGACAGAACTTTCTGTAATCAGTCCTGGGCATTGGTAGCAGTACAGCTACACTCTTCAGAGTTTACAGTGGCTTACAGAAGTCACTGAAAGGGAGACTAAATTAACTTAAGTCAACCTTGATGTTACTGTAGGTGTAGCAAAGCTGTAAGAAATATACACTGTTTACACTGTCCACAAAAGGTCACACTATTCACAAAAGCAAAGCATGTAAGGTATTACATGCTGGACTATACAAAAACTAATTTTGCAAAAAATAATTGGGAGACTTGTGATGCCATTAAGATCAAGTTATAGGGAAAGACGTGACAGCGTCTAAATTCTGGGTATAAGATGTCAATACATAGACAAAAAAGTTAAAATTTGAATGTGCATATTTGATTACATATGAATCTATGTGATTTAATGAAATACAGGTATATAAATGGCATGTGAAAACAGAGCAAACATAGGTGAAAACAGCAAATATGTTTGTAAAGTTGCAATTAAAATATCATTTGTTATTAGCTTTCCATGTGGCTTTGTATTTCCAGTCTTCTAACCAATATTCTATTGTTATTTTTTGCTTCTGAGGAATCTTTTCTTAGTTTTACTGTAAGGCTTCTCTGTTGAGAGGATCAGGTTGAGTCAAGGTGAGACTGACAAACCCATGTTGTGCTATCTGCACTGAAGCAGCAAGTCCGAACAAAGTAGTTTGAGCTGGCATCCTGGATGAACTTGCACATTTGCCTTGGGAATTGAAGGAGATGAAGAATATTCCCTGCTAAAATGCCACAAAGAAACTTGGGAGCTAAAATTGCCCCTACTGTGTTGACTTCAGGGAAGGCATTTTCTGTGGCAGGTGTAAGCCATTGCTTGTTTCTCTCCGAGAAGCAGGTGTCTGAGAAACCATTCTGGATTTGGATGTACGTCAGATGACTGGCTCACTCTCTCCTTCGCTCTTGTCTTGTCCACTTCTGGTTCAGTTTTTTCCTACTTGCTAAACTCATCTTACCTATTCCTTCACTCACTGAAAGATTATATGCTTGCTACAGGGGATGTTTGTATTGGCGGGGTTGAAAAATGTACAATTTACTGGGCACACATAGTGCAAAAGCACTTTCATGAAGCCTGATAAGATAAGCTGGTTTTTGCATCCATAACCTGTTGCCCATAAGAGCAGGGATGGACAGAAGTCATTTTGAGGGATCTGAATTTGGTACATCAGCACTCGGCAGTGCATAATAAAATTATTTCTATAGTTTCCAGTTCTCTACATCTGCTTCCATATGCCCTCCTGATTTGACGCTGTTAAAACAGTTCTCCAGAAAAGGAAACATTAGCACTTCCACTAGTCCTTTTTATTTGGGAAGCAATGATTATTGATTTATGTTTGAGACTACACACACAGTGATCAGTTGAGACCATGCAACCTGCCATTTCTTAGAATTTATAAATTGGTCTGAGTATATAGAAGTGGTCTCTACAAGGAATTGTTACAAGCAATTATGATATTGTATATATTTCTTAATACCATAATACCATAGTATTTGCCCATAGAAACTACATTTACAGCTCATTACAATCCTACTTTGATGACATGTTATTAATATATTCAGCTTTTGTAAAAACACTAGGATAACTCACATGTTTTCTAGCAAGGCATACCTGAGGCACTTATGAGCCACTCCCTCAATTTTCATGTAACATTAATAGTATTCATCAATAATGTACAGATGTATTTATAAACACAGAAGGATATCAGACTCACAAATATGTATCAAGCAGTTGCAATGGACTTAAATGTCTATTAATGTTTTAATTTTTATTGTTAATTAAAATAGCTATTAAGATTATGTTGTAATCTATTGTAAACTGGTAACAAACTATGTCTTTGGTTTTTTAAGAAATATTTTGTTTTAAACACATTCATAGTGAGATCTATGGAACTGAAATAATTTGTTTACCTGGGACCAGAAACCAAAGTTCTGTACTTTGTATTTATCAATTCATTGATCCTGTTTATCAAAATCTATTGCTTATTTTTTGTAATTCTAGTTTTATAATATTTTTTGTGATTAAGAGAGAAAACAGTAATCTTAGAATCATGTATTAGGGACTTATAAACTGCTATTATCCAAGATCTCTGTATTACACAAACGTCTTCCCAGTAGGAAGACGATGTTATATCAATATTCATGGAGCTCAGGTCTTAAAAACATATTGTGACTAACATTCATATTCCTTATTTCACAGGATAAATTATTTCACCCCACATTTTCATCCATTTAGTTCTGAGTCAGCCAAAACCATGTCAGCAACAAATGATTTAATTAAAAAAAAAAAAAAAGAAATCATTTGGGAAATGATGGAATGTTGCGAAAAGATAAAGTATTTGGCTATAACTGTAGTTGCATCTTTTTCTGATACAGACATTCTATGGCTAATTATACATATGGGATGATGTATGAATTTGGTACACAAATACTTGGACAAAAATGACTGATGCAGAAAACTGTTGTTCATAGAATAATGTTAAAATAATGATGTTGAAAAGGAAGGATTGCATGGGGCAGTCAAAATATAAGTGGCATTTCTTACTGATCACTGTGAAAATCAGTTTGCTTAGAAATGGTTTGTATGATAAGGACTATGGTTATGTCAAGTAAAACCAAACCCTAACTAACAAGATCTACACAACAAAGTATTGTGGAGTTTATAATAAAGAAGAAAAATGCAAAATCTGGAAAATAAAATAGCTCTGTTTTGGCCATGTTAAGTGAATTCATAAACGGACAACTAGAACTAGGTATTTGTAGGGCAGGCGGTAGGAACGAATGGAGATAAAGCTGTTGTGATGGGGAAAATCTGAAAGTCCTCAAAGCCCAATCCTGAAACTATAAACATTCTCTCAGCGAGAAATCTTGATGAGAAAATAGGAGAATCTCTTAAAGACTTCTCGAAGAGGAGCACAAGATTTTCAAAATATACGCGGAATGGAGAGGTAAGAGTGAAGAATGATGCACAAATGCCTAGGATAATCATAATGAGTTTTGGCTTTTAAAATGTTGATAAAAGGTAGTCCTATTTTCTATTTAAGCATTTCTATGCTACAGTGGTATAAATAGTTTAAGAGACTGAAGAGCCAAGAGAGGAAAACAAAATGTTCTTCCATCTTCAGAGTTTAATGAAATCTGATACTGAAAGCCACTCCGCACAGAAATTTAAAAAAAAATGTATGTAAATAAACTTTCTTTCTCTGAGGAACTTTGTTAACAAATTACATGCTCACAAAGATCAGAGAATAGGGGAGATGAGTCCGAAGTTTCTGCATTCAAAAAACATTAGGCATTTTGCAAAAAGTATTGATGGTGTGGAGTTGTGCCTGCAGCAATCCCATGTATAAATTAACACCTGTTTACCTGAACTGTGGGATGGGTGAACCTTAGTTTCTTCAGAAACTAAAGAAAGCAACCTATATCTGAATTTCTACCATATGTAGATTGCACACTGCATGAATGGTATCTTGTCGCTAAGTTTTCAATTTGAGGCTGGGCTACTTGGGTGAAATCTCTGATGCATTTGGATGGATCTACTCTTTTATTGATGATCCAGCACTGTAAAATTTAGCACATACTCTTACTGTCATACCTGTCTCTCCTTTTGATAGCGAGAATGAAGTTTTATTAAGTTTTATGGTAGATTCACATAATAGAATCCATAAAGGGAAAAATTTAGAAACATTCATAACTTCAAACCGTATTCTTTTTTTAAAAATTAGTTTAACACCTCAGTTGGAGTACTTAATAACAGCAAAGTGACTATGACTCAGGTAATGTAGAAGAAAGAATACTGGAAGAGAAGACCATTGAAAGACATAAGTAAATATGTTAGCTATATGTTTTGTTGCAGATACATAAGCTATTTCAACCAAAAGCTTTGGAATGGGGCTTCTGACACTTGCCAGGGAACTCAGACAAATGTTAAATAAAAAATAAGATAATATGTTTATTTTATGCTGGTGTTATTTATGTGTTTCAGTTTAAAGGAATAATTCCAATTATTCCAATAATTAGTATTTAATAACAAAAACTATTCCATAGTAAATCTAGCTTTCATAAGACTACACTTATCTTAATACACTTACCTGATACATTAAATATGCTGAATATTTCCCTCAAGATCACTACATTTCTTTACCTTTTCTGTGAATAGGATTCACATCATCCCAACTCATCCATTTAGGGGTTGCATGTGAGCTAAGTGTTTAAGGTACTTTCACAGTTCATACAAATCTAGGCATTGTGGTCAAAAAGTTATTCAGTTCATACTGAAGCATACAGTGAATAGCAGATTGGTTGCATTGCTCTTAAGCTAGTTTTCCTGAGCAGAGCTGTGGTACAGAATGGCAGAGAGGCATTTAAAAAATGTCGTGGTATTTAGTTCAATTATTTTATAGTCAACACTTGATTGCTCCTTGACTGGGAACTCTGCTTTTGATTGTTTTCCCCTTCTGCACAGCAAGCCAGCCACTGTAGATGCTGTGAATTTCCAAAATCCAGCTGTCTTTCATGGTTATTTATTGTCTCTGCTTCCTTTCTACTGTGCAGCAGGACTGGAGGTTTTAGACATTTCTTTGAAGAGAAAGCAAAAATGCTGCAAGTCACTTGACTTAGAAATAGTCATTAATTGCCCTAAGATTCTGCCTTTGGTGAGTTTCTACTTTCTAAAAATGCTTTTGGACTAACTGGCTGCCTTCTTTCTGATACACAGGAAGTTGTTAGTAATGGTATTTTTTTAAGCCCAGGATGGCCTTCCTATTCTTCTTATGCTTGTTGCAGTGAAACCTTGTTAGCAGGATAGCCTTTTATTTCAGTTCTTGAGCAAAATGCCCTTGGACCAATTCACAAACAGACTTTCAACCAGATTCTTCAATATGATTTTTTTATAGTCTAGTGTAATGTTCAGAGCATCCGTTTAGAATGTGGAAGATCAAAGTTTTTATTCTGCCTGAGGAAATTCAGATTTTTCCTATTTCCTGGTGGGTCAGCTAGCCAGTAGGCTACAGGGTTTTTGGCATATTCAATATTAGAAATAATCAATATTCCTCCAGCTGCAACTTCACAGACAAGAAAAGTCACTCAAAGATAGGAAACACAAGGATTAATAGTCTTTTGTTGTCTGATTTACTAAGTAGTCACATGGAAAGGGGAATAAAGATTTACTGGCTGATCCTAGGATTGTATATGTATTTCATTTGAGCAAACTACCAGAAAAAAGTATGTAAGAAAGTAAGGAAGCAGGGACAAGCACTCAAAATGCTTGCATCTGTAAGTAACATCCCTAAGGGATGGCTATACTATATATCCTTCCATTTGCCTAATGTTTTGTTCACGTATTGATCCAGATACGTAATGGATTTTCAGAAAAGTAGTAATTCACATTTCTTTACATTGGAGAAGAGGTGAAAGTATTTTTCCTTCTGCCAATATTAAAATTTTTAGGTCTGGCTGACTTTACAGAATCACAGAATCACAGAATCACCTAGGTTGGAAGGGACCTTTTAAGATCATCTAGTCCAACCAATGGAAAAAAAAA
>KZ505692.1:34850-86232 GCA_002844005.1 Limosa lapponica baueri
CCATATCCAGGAGAGAGTGGAGGTTCTCCCGAGTCCTCCTCTTGCTATTAATATATTTATAGAAATTCTTTTTATTGTTTTTAACATCCAGGGCCAGGTTAAGTTCTAGCTGAGAAGAGCAATTTCTTCTGTTTCTAAGCATCCAGAAGTCTTTCAAGATAAAGATAGCATGAAACAATTACTATTAGTTATTTTTAGTACTACTGACTTTTCTGTCACATTCTGATAATGCGAGGATAACTGTAAGGCCACCACATCTACATATCTAGAACTAATCAAGCAGGAAACATAGTGTATCACAGTAATTCTGTGGCTTTATTTGAGTGTGATGGGTTGGATATATTGCAGTAATCAGAACAAGACTGTTTTCTCCTTAAATGACTTCCATCATGACTAGAGTCTGCTTTTATGTTTTGAAAGACTTGTTTCAATGAAGAAACAGATCTTGTCTTAGGCAACATTGTGCTTTAGTTTGTGCTAACGAGTTAGGGCGTATGATCATTAATTTGCTTACTTACACATGAGGCAGAATATTGATCTGAACTACTTTCAGAATAAGGCAGAGCCTGCTGGCCCAGGGAAGTCCCCGCCTCACAGTACTTATATTCTGGAGAAATATCCTTGGAAATTGAATAGGTCAAAGAAACAAAGCAAATAAACAAACAAAAAACCCATCACATTTTTGGTGCAAAATCTAGTCTTGGCAAAACAAAAAGAAATTCTACTAAAAGACAAGAATGATTTGAGACAGACACTGGGTGGGGCAGTTGGCAGCTTGTCCTGGGAGATGGCGTTGCTGATGTTTCCACTGTGTGAGGGCTAGAGACTTCAGTTCTATTGAACATTTGGGTGCTCCAAGCTATAATATGGCTAAAAGTGTTTCTTTCAGACCTTTCTTTATGACACTTGTTGTGTTCAGTTCTCCAGAGAGTCTTTTAGTCAAAGTTAACATAGACTTAGTCATAGAGTTAGCTTAATTAACAGAGTTTCAAAATATTTTTTGTGAGGGAAAAATATGTTATATAGAGCCTTTCTTTGCACTTGAAATCAAAGATTTAGGTTAGGTTTTAAGTGTTTCCATTGCAGTTTGAATTTATTTTTTTTTCCTTCCTCACTTTAGGTTTCTATTTTTATTACAGTAACAAAGGAAAGCTTTTTCAAAATGTTAGAAAATTCCAAACATGGAAATTTTGATGACCTCTCTGGGGAAGCACAGCTGTACCTTTGCAGATTGAATTGGCAGAGATACTAAACAGTGATTCAATGGATTCTGCTTCAGACACTCACTTTTTTCTTTCCAAGTAAAATCACAGAGAAAAAAACAGAGTTTTTCCATTTGCAGAGAATGTATAAAGATCATGAGATCTGCAATACATTTTTTAAATACTTTCGTGTGCTTAAATATATATGTAGGGAAAATATCAGAAAAGTCTTAATTAGAAAAAAAAACAGCAGACAAACCTGTAATATTTATGAAGAAGAGGAATGATTTAAAGCAGAAAGAACAAGTAATGGAGTAAAATTATCATTGCAATAGAGGAACTAGTTACAAGATGCACTTTAATAATTTTAGGCTAACCTTATGGATACAACAGAGAAAGATAAATATAAATTTCAGATAGAAAATACAGGTAAGAAACCACTTAGTAATTTTTAGTTTACTTTTCTCTGGGTTTGATATCACCAGCAGTACATGGAAAAGTAGTACTAAAATAGGCAAGACAGTTGTGCTTTACAAAAGATACTACAAAATCGGAGAGAAGCATTGTTACTGTCCTGCAAATTACTTAAGTTTCCCTTAACATCTTCGTTTTTTCTTCATCATTTTAGATCTGCTAAGAGAAATTTATGACAAATAAGACCAATTAAGACCACAGCTTTTCCTAATAAATGCCGTAGAACTAAATGAAATAATACCATCTTCCTCTGTACTCAGATTATTTTTAATTTCTTCTAATTTTTTAAGGTCAATTGTTTTCTTTCACTTCCTGATCAGTCAATATGTAACGGCACACAACCTTCCTAGTTTCTGACTCCTACACATGTAGCAATTATGCATCTACATAATCTAATTTTTACTTCTGGACTGCTTTCTATAAGGCTTGCCTCTCAGGTTTTCTTACATTTTCCCAACTTTCCTTGTTATTTTCATTTTTTAATTTTTTTCTTCCCTTGACCTTCAAAGTGAAGACTTACTATTATCCTGTAACCCTGTGTCTTCCTAATGTTCTAAACCCTTTATTTTCTACAGACATTGGAAGCTGTTACATGACTCTCAGATATGATTTCTCAGTCATGCTTTACATTTCAGGATTAGCGTTCCAGAAAATATGGCATAGATGGGTTTTGTTGTATAAGTTCTTTGCATGTCTAGTATTCTGTACAGCATATTTTCAACGTTTTTTTTTTTGTATGTTAAGTATGATGACATTTTTTCTCTTTTCAATCTTATTCTAAGCACTTTACTAGTTTCTGATTACTACTGATTACTTCTGATTACTTTACTGATTACTTCAGCATTTGTATATTCCTTCCTGTTAAATATCTATGAAGAATCATTGGACGTACAGGTACAAGCTAGTGAAGGGCCCAGAGAATAAATCTTAGGAAGAGTGATTGAAGGAGCTAGGACTGTTTAGTTTGAGGAAGAGGAGGCTGAGGGGAGACCTCGTCACTCTCTACAACTACTGTAAAAGACATTGTAGAGAGGTTGGTGCTGGTCTCCTCTCATAGGTAATTAGCGATAGAACGAGAGGGAATGGCTTCAAGCTGCAACAGGGTAGGTTTAGACTGGACATTAAGAAAAAATTCTTCACAGAGAGTGGTCAGACACTGGAATAGGCTGCCCAGGGAGGTGGTTGAGTCACCGTCCCTGACCGTGTTTAAGAGTCGTTTAGATGTGATGTTGGGGAATATGGTGTAGGGGAGAACTTTGTAGAGTAGGGTAGATGGTTGGACTTGATGATCCAAGGGTCTTTTCCAATCTGAATGATTCTATGACTCTATGATTCTAAAACAAGTTGGAAATATTATATTGACCTTTTTTAACAGAAAATGTGGACCTATCAAAAATAATTCACCTTGACAGAAAGACTTCATTTAAGTGAGTGTCCTAGTAAAAGAAAGAGAAAATTGAAGAGGAAAGATTTTCTAAAACATCCTGTTCTAACTTTTTAAAGTGAAAGTTTCATTCATCAATTTCTAATATCTTCCTTCTGAGAATGACTTAAAGTTGTACAAAGAAAGGTTAAAGAACAAATATTTCAAGCCTGAAATTTTTAAACTGCCTTGATCAACTTTTCTAGTTTGGAGTGTTTATATATGTCCCATTTCAGGACAGAAAAAAAAAAATCAGAATCTAAAGAACTTTCATAGAATAGGAAGTCTT
The DNA here is from genome assembly GCA_002844005.1 of Limosa lapponica baueri. NCBI lineage: Eukaryota > Metazoa > Chordata > Aves > Charadriiformes > Scolopacidae > Limosa > Limosa lapponica. Next base: position 38,239 of record KZ505692.1, read on the forward strand.
TTTCTGTGCAGAAATAGGTCAAAATAGGCAACTATGGCCAAAAGTGTAATATCACAGCTGAACGCAGTGCACATCTTTGGCACCTCAGAGTACAGCAGGGTTTGCCAATAAGGGAAAATATGTCATATTTCTAGTGGCATCTGCTCCTCACTTGGTGAGATAAGTAGTCTGTGGCAGTGGCAGATGTAAGAAACCAAAAGGCCAGTGTAGTCCATAGGGCTGAGAGGAAGATATCCCTGGAGGCTGGAAGGAGATCTTGAGCAGGGGAGGAAAGGCTGGAAAGAAACTTCCTATTACTTTTAGGGCATTGTGAATTCGATCTATTATACTTGTATGACATATTTTTTTAAATATTAATAAGTAGTATAAAAAAGCATAAGATGATTTTAAAATGTACTTTCAGTCAACATCTAAATAGCATAGAATTAAGACTTAGGAGTGTATGTACTTTTTTACTAGAGAGGTGTTAACAGAGCCTCTTCATTTTTCATGTCACCTTTACTAATCTTTGCATATTATCCCTTGTTGTCCCACAAAGGCTAAGACCAAATAAAAAGAATAACAAAAGAATAAAGCTATAGACATACAACTGTCTCAAGAGAATTCTCAGGATACCGGAGAAAGGCATAAACTTGCAGATAATGTAGAGTTAAATCAGATTTTTTAGAGTCCTTCGAAGGATTGACCAGAGCTCTAACATCACAAGGAAGTTATCTTTTGCCTCTGGAAACAGTGGTGCATAATGGACCTTCTGCTCAAAAGGCTGATCATTAGCACATAACATCATAAATGCAGCTTACTGCTTTCACATAGCCAGCTGGCTTAACTTAAGCAGACAGAAGACTGAGAGAGAAGAGAAAGAGGAGATTGTGCATTGCATGAGAGTACAGGGATGGTACCATCATGAAATCAGCAGAGGGGGGTTGTGACTATGGAGGTATTTTCATCATTGCTATTGGAGAACTGTACCTTGGCAGAGGAGAGACCAAAGACAGTGTGAACTAAAAGCAGCTATGGTATTTGCTCTACATGCCTAGTAAAGGAACTGCAAAGAAAGCGGAGTTATAGAAGTTGTATCTTTACACAAGACTGTTGGGGAAGTACTGGTGTTAATTGTTTTTACAAGAAGAATGAATTAATATTTATTTTTTATTATTATTTAACATTAGCTTGGTGGTACTCGTTAAACCCAAAGAGTTAATTATTAGATGAGCTTTATTAATGCAAAATCATGCCACCTGTTACACTTGCTTTCCAAGGCAACTGTGTAGTAAATGCTGCATATTCGTTTATCCACCTTTTCAGATGGTCTTAAAAGGCTTGTAATCTGTAGATACAGAATACTAGCTTTTAAGATAGAAATAAAAGAGAGAAGGAAAGATACCCGACACTACCGATGTTTGAACACGTGCTAAGCTCTTGTATGGAACTGCTTGGAAAGATAAGAAAAATTTGGATCATGTGTAAATTCTATAACCCAAAACTGAAAAGGCTTAAGGCTTTGCTAAGACAATTTTGAGGATAACCTCTGATAAATTGAAAATATTTATGGTGATGCAGGATTATAAGTCAGAAGGCAGGACAAAAAGAAACTTTGTGGAAGAAAAAGTAGATGTTCTATACCAATTATCATAGTATCATGGAAAGAAATACTATACTGTGCAGTCTGAATCAAATTAATCAGTAGATCACAGGTTTAGGCTGGTTGATCCTGTGGATATAACTATATTGATGGTGATTTACCACTTTAGAAAAGAATGATCGAGTTTGTCAGACTCCAGGGAAACACTGGAAACTGTTGGGAAGATCACAGAAAACAAACTTTTCCAGCTATTTGAAAAGAATTAAATCACAGAGAAAAATGTGTAGGAATGAAATGTGTTTTATTTAACGAGGTGAACTGTGTGATAGTTACATGCAAGGATGTTTGTGTGGCTTCTCAAACCTATTCTAAAAATGTTAGAAATACATTGGCTTGCCAAAGTTCAAACTTTGGCAGTTTACATCTTTAACTCGAATGTTCCCCAGTTGAGTTTCTAGGTGCTGGGCAACATGGCAACCATGATAGGAGTGGGGCTTTTGAGGGATTGCTGTTAACCTTAAAATCCCATAGGGAATGTTCTTTGAACTGGAAAAGTTTTCAATCCCCCAATGTCTTTGAGGCATAGTCTCTTCAAATGACAACTGCAGATGCACAGTCATGTGGTGATGGCAAATGAAAGTGCAATCTCTCAGCTATGCAGACTTTTTGTGTTAGCTCCAATGGCAACAGTTCTTAATGTTAACTTAGTGAGAAGGAAACACTCTGTGCCAAACTTGTCAGTCAAGATATGGCCACTAAAAAAATTCCTGCTAAAAAGATCTATGCAAACAACTGATTTTACCCAGAAATTACACTTAGAGAAAATATTTCTATCTGAAGGTAATAACCATCTGTATTACTGCTAGACAATAGTCCCTTTACTGACTGTTGCCTCTTGAGGTGCAATGAGGTGATGGACAAGGATAATGAAAAATGCAACTTTCTAGTGAAGTTTAAAAAATATTTTTCCTCCTTCTCATGTAAACATTTCATTGGCTAAAGTTTTATATGAAGAAGCAAATTTATAAGCTATATTTAATATATGAACTGACAGATGCTAAGGTGAAATAATTTACTTTTCAGCTTATCAGACTACTTTTCATCCTTCCACCACTCTCATTTACATTTTCCTTTCAAATTTCTCTGTACTTTTCTACTTAGTGTGTTACAATACAAAATATTTGTATTACAAGTGTACTCTTAGTGCATCTGAACAAAAAATAAGAAAGAAATACAATATGTATTTTCATATTTTAGAGGAAGAACTAGGAGAGTAGGAGGAGCAAAACCACAGTTTAATTGTGGGTTTGTGATGGGTGGGCTGTTTCTTTTTTTTTCCTGCATTGGGGAAGGAGTGGGAACAAAAACTGAGAAAAGGAAGAAAAAAATATTTAAGCTGAAAACTAGAGAACTGTGATCAGCCAACAGTCTGCACAAAACTTGCTTTGCCAGAATCTCGATTAATACTAAAAAAGGATTAGCACCACTATTATCCCTGAAAACTCTAACTATCATTTAGCTGTGGAGACATCAGAAGAAATTTTGACAAGAGTCATAGCAATTAATGAAATACTGATGACAATCCAAAACTCTTTAGAAGCTTTTATTCATACTGAAAATGACAATTAAGAGAAGGGGGGAGGGGTCAGAGGTGGGATGGGACATGGGGAAGACACTTACATCACAGGATAAAATCAGGGGAGAAAAACAAATAATTTAGGTCTTGGGATAAAATATTAGGAAGAGATAAAAATGGAACCTAGAAAAACCATTCATAGGAAAATTCATTAACTTTTTTCTAGTGAGGTTGCTACACACTCTATGTAGTTTTAATGAACAGGTTGTCAAAGAATACTTAATAAGACAATGAGAAAGTAAGACATAAAGGAAAATCACAGAAACATAAAAATATAGCTAGTTTATAGCATCCAAATTGCTAGCCTTTGAAAGAACATAATTAAAAAATGGCCAGTGGCCAGACATCCAGAGAAGTCAGTTCATTAAAGTTTGCATCCCAAGTGATGACATTGGCAAGAGTTCTGCAAAGGACAATATTTTCAGATAAGTAATATAGGATAAATATATGCCAAAGCAGCTGCCCCATGCTTCAGAGCTGAACAATCTGTATTACATAACATTTCTCTGGAAATCCTGATGAAATATTTCTGGAAGGATTTTTTTTATTCCTATGAGTTTCTGAAATAATCTTTCATGAGTCTTGCATATTACTAAAGTCTTTTGTGTGCTTCTAATTGTGTAGCTATATTACAATTAACCTTTTGCAGAACAGAAAGCCAAGAAACTCAGCATGCAAAAAAAAAAGCAACCCTTAATTGCATTCTCCTGGGTACAAAGAATGGCTGTGGAGACATTTTTAATACTCTTCACTCTTTAGTAAAGACTGTTGGGAACCGGGCACCCTAATGTCTTGTTGCCTCTCTGTGAATAGGAATAGGCTGGTGAATGTTTTCCCCTGAAACTTTCCTTGCAAATTTGGAATTTGGTGTTGTGATAGTCCATAAAATACAGCAAAATATGGCAAAAGAGACCTATTTCAAATCATACCCCAGAAATAGAACACCTGTAACTTACTAGTCACTGCAAACCGGAAATGTCAATACCCATCAGATACAGCAGTGAAGAGCCATGTCTCACAGGAAGCAAAGGAAACTCTGTCATGAGCTAGGGTTTAGCTTGGCTATAGAAAATAAATTGCATATTTTGACTATAATGTCTTCTGAAGACTGGGAGGCAAATTAAAGTTCAGTACGTAACTTTTTACTGAAAATAAGCTACAAGTTGTCAGCTGCACTTGACACAAACAGACAAAGTACAAAGTGTGTAAAGTGAGTAAAAAAATTAGTTTCACTGTTAGCTTCTGAAAAAACTGGTAACACTGAGTTTAAGATGAATGACCGAGCTTTTTAGGATTCAGGAATGTCATGATGAGTATCGAAAAGATTTTGATAGAAAATTCTTACAAGGTCTAATAACACACTACGTATGCATTACCGTCAGTGAAAAGCTCAAATTGACTTGATGGTGAGCGCTAAGGGCAATCGTTGGGTTGAGATTTATGAATTCCTACTTCTTAACCTCAAGATAGCTCTTATGAGCACATCATTGGTAAGCTAAATATTTAATATTTATGTTGTATTGTAGAAATAACTAGAACTTTTCAAAACACTGATAGCATATATAATTGGTAGAGCTTTGTTCTATTAAACCTTACTAGAAAGACATTGAGGTGCTGGAATGGGTCCAGAGAAGGGCAACGAAGCTGGTGAGGGGTCTGGAGAATAAGTCTTATGAGGAAAGGCTGAGGGAGCTGGGGTTATTCAGCCTAGAGAAAAGGAGGCTGAGGGGAGACCTTATCGCTCCCTACAGATACCTGAAAAGAGGGTGTAGCGAGGCGGGGGCTGGTCTCTTCTCCCAAGTCACAGGTGATAGGACAAGAGGAAATGGCCTCAAGTTGCACCAGGGGAGTTTTAGACTGGATTTTAGGAAAAAAAATTTACCCTGAAAAGGTTATTAAGCATTGGAATGGGCTGCCCAGGGAAGTGGTTGAGGCACCATCCCTGGAGATAGCCAAAAGACAGGTTGACATAGTGCTTAGTGACATGGTTTAGAGATGTTTTTTTGTTTTGTTTTGTTTTTGTTGTGGTTTTTTTTTTTTTTGTCAGAGTTAGGTTGATGTTTGATGTTGATCTTTACCTGGGTATGCATATGCCCTCTGCTACAAAAGTTATGATGCTGCTGTCTTCTCAGACAGCTGTACCATGCTTCCTATCTCCTGCATGCCCTGAAGCTAAAATGCTAAGGAAAGCCTCATGATCACATGGCTTTTTTTCCCATAGGAGGCTTTGAACTCCATGCTGGCAGGGAAATTTCTGGAGTTTGCTGGGTACAATTTTTAAATATTTGTGATGGAAAGGTCAACAATGGGAAGTGTATTGGAGGATGTGCTATGGACACAACAATAAGGAAGAACTGATCAACTGATGGCAGCATTGACTGAAGTGACCATGAGATGGCAAAATTTAAGAGCCTTAGGAAATTGAGGGAGACCAGTAACAGACTGGAGACCCCAGATTTCAGCAGAACAGACTTTGACTTGCTCAAGTGGAAAGAAGTCCTGTCCTGAGGCCCATTTCAGAGAGCAGCTAGAGCAGGTGAGGTGAGCTGGAGAGACAGGTGACCCAGCAGGCAGGGTGCTGTGCTGCTGCAACAGGTCACAGTCTGAACAGGGTGAGCAGAACAGGGGTAATGATAACAAAGGGTCTTTCAATGCTCCAGTGATCATCAGAGAAGCTGAAGTATTGAGTCAGGTTCAAGGTCACGCTAGGAAAGCAAAATGACAGTTCAGAAACATCTGGACACAGCTGGATACAGATTTACGTACAGCATAACCACGTGTCCATGCAGGCTGGGGACTGGTTAGCTAAGGAGCTCTGCAAAAATAGACTCTGCTGATTGAATCAGCAGTATATGTTGCAGAGATGAAGGCTCATTGAATACTGGACTGCATTGTTAGGATCGCAGCCAGCAGGTTGGAGGAATGATTTTTCTTTCCTACTTACCACTTGTGAGTCCTCATCTTGAATATTGTGCCACTTACGGGCTCCCTGATGCAAGAGAGATATTGATAAACTGGAGAGAGTTTCTGGAGAGATTACCCTTGAGGGGAAAAAGGCTAAAGAGGAATCTAATTACTGTTTTCCAGTATCCAATGGTTGATTACAGAGAAGACAAAGCCAAACTTTTTCAGACAGAAATTAAAAAAAAAAAAGAAGAAAAAAAAAAAGAGGCAATATTGACAAGTTACAAAATCAGAAATTCTGACTGACGGTAAGGTGGCAGTTGGGGACATCACCAAGAAAGTTGTAAAACACTGGACCAGCTTGTCCCAAAAGCTCTTGTGGACTCTCCATCCTCAGAGACATTTAAAACTTGACTGTATATGGCTGTAAGCAACCTGATTTAAATTTGAATTTAGCCCTGCTTTGACTAACTGTCTTCCAGAGATCCCTTCTAATTGAAATAGTTACATGACCTTGGAGCATGTCAAAGGGCTAGAAACACATTGATGAAACCCACATGAAAGTGTCTCATACTCAAGCCAAGTTTTAGTGAATTTATGGGTATACATAAGAAAGCTAATCTGGACATGTCATGTACATGCTGTGGATAGTGCACAACACTTGCAGGTCAATTCACTCATTCTTAGCCAGGGCCTGCCCATGTGCCAACTTAGTTCCCCCATCTTTGTCACAGTCCTGCCCAGGGACCTGAGCCTGGCTTACATACAAAATCCACCATCCAGGAGAACATAAAATAGTGCTATCATCCTCTTTATGGTTCGTGGGGTGCATCCCTTTTTCAGGGATGTGGCCAAATTAGGAGCAGATCTGGCATTATCTGCATGCTAATAGTATCTCTTTTGCCACTGTATAATCATTAATGAAAGTCAGGTGTCGGGCCAGCTGGAAAATTTTTCTGGCTCCCTCAAGGAAGTTTTGGCAGAATAATGTTATTAAGACAGGTGTCCACTGCCTGCCTCATCTTCTCTTCATCTGTGTGGAACGTATCACAAAATACTCAAATAACAGTCTTGCCAACCTCACCTGGACATTCTGAGGAAAGCAAAACTTTGCTGAGATTTCTAAGAATGAGCTAAGGGAAAATATACCCCAAAACACATTTTGACCTGCAGCTAGTTTAGTTGAGGTATATCTGTGCACTAAAGTGACTATTTATGCAGCATAGTCATGTCTGGAAAAATGAAGTTTATCAGTTTTCCATAGGCCGTCACCAACAGGTGTTCCAGCAAAGACCCTGAGAAATCAGAAACTCAAATGATAAAAATAGCTTCTGAACATGCTAGGAGGCCAACTACAGTTTGGGAGGCCAAAGGAAAGATTTTGGTGTACAGACTTTTGGGACCTAAGGGAGGTAGAACAGAACTTAATTTTCTTTTTGGAAGCGGATTGTCTTATATAGACACACAATTGCTATTTACACTCCCTTCTGTTTTATCCCTGCTGCCTTTTCCCATATGGAGGGATTTAAAAGTCTTCCAGAAGAATCTTTCTTTGAGATATGCATTGTTAAGACCTCTGCCCTGAATGATTTACACTGTTGCCCAAAGGTTCCTGAGCTGTCGCTGCTGCCTGTTTTGAATAATGTGGGGGAAAATCCAGATGTTCGCTTCAATGGGAAGAATCTCTGAAGATTAGTTGTGGGAGTTTGCTTAGAAAAAAGATGTATTAAAATGAGAAAATTGCTGGGGTTAGAAAGAATGCAAGTGGGCAGAAAAATATCTGTATGTAGTGCAAAAAAATTGGAGGGTTCACTCTAAATACAGCAGGAAAGGCAGGAGGAAATCACATTTGGTCATCTGTGCCTTCAGCTATACCTAATTCTGGTTGTTTAAGGAAAAGACCTTGAATTCCTTCATTTCCCCTGCCTCATACTAATTCCTTCAGCACAGAAAAGAACACAGGAGTTGGAAATTGAATTATCCCATGATGCAACTCTGAACTGTGCACTGGAAGAAATTCCTTCTGACTCCACTGCGGTTAACAACTTGTGCCAGAGGCTTGCTATATAATTACCATACTCTTTCTTGACTGGTGTTGTGTGGTGAGAAAAGGTAGTGTGAGATCAACTGAAGTATGAGACAATAACATGGATTAAACTGCACATAGCAAGATCAGGAAAAATGAGATGGGAGTTGTCTTTGTTAAGTGTTTCCTGTTCATGCACTGCCTGAGGCTGAACTTCTTGACTATTACAGGATTTTACAGTTTTATGGATACCATCATAGGATTTGAAAGTATTGTGGTATGTATTGCAAATCTTGTTGAAAGTGCATATTCCGCGTTTCTCAAATACAATATTTGGTTTGGTGGTTTATTCTGCATTTCTTGGAAAATCATCATTTGACCTTTCTTAGCTCTAAACCATAACTAGACTGATTCATCCAGAAAACAAATGTCACCAGAAACTCTTTATATTCCTTCTCACTTTTTAAGATCTTACTCTTTTCTTCTTCTACATAATTTACTTGGCAAAATCCCCTGCAAAGCCTCTGGTTTCCAATAAAGGAATAATTGTAGTAGAAGACTGAGGAAAAATTCTCTCCCTAGTCATGTTTTGTAATTACCTACTCAAGCTCTGTCTTCTATTAGTTATGAATTTATTTAGAAAACAGCCTGCTCATCAATAGTTTAGTAAAAAAAAAAAAAAAAAAAAAAAAAGTAACTTTATATAGAGGTGAACACGTGGCAAAAATTCCATTAAGCCTTGAAAATATTTTTTTCTGTAGTATGGATACAAATCTTTGTGTCCCTTTGGAAGGTTAATGCAAACACAAGTCATTAGCATAAGAGTAAAGCTTTTTCTCCCTCCATCTTCCTTTGTCTCATGTCACATAAATGTCAACTGAAAGATTGCCACATATTAACTGGTATGCACATTATGCAAGCAAGATAACATAACTAAGCAGACATAAAGTATTTTGCAGCTTTGTACCTAAGTAAGGTATTTCTTGCACAGTCTAATCTATATTTAATATTCTTTGATTGGTCAGATACCTGATTTTTTTTCCCACAGTAAGGGAATGTGCACGTGTCTGCACACCATTTCACAATATTCAGTATTAACTTTGTTACTAATACAAGCAATTTACATGAGAATGCCAGTATGTCCTATCTACCTGGCTGACTAAAATTCCCTGAAAATTTTTAAATTCACACCAAACTGAAGACACTGTTTCTTTTTGTGCAAATGATTTTCCAAGCTTCCTCAAGATCCTGTCCAGAAGTCAGAATTTCAAGCACATTACCTCACCTGTGCAGCAACTGGTAGTGATGACGGTACACCCCCTCTATGAGGGGTAAGCTTAAGATTCAGTCACAAATTGTATGGACTAGAAAACCTTTGGCAGGAGAAACTTTTTCTAACAAACTCAGAAAGAACTTTGGAGTTTAATTTTGATGACAGAGTAACTGTTCAACCCCCTTTTCCTTTCTCTCTCTCTGAAAATAAAATTAAAGAGTTAATATGCTTAGTGACTACTGTATTATAGTTGCTTCATAAACATTACACAGTTTATTGACTAGAGCAATCTGGAAAAGTTAGAATGTTTCCTTTCTATGCTAATAAACATCTATCAAAAACATTTTAGAAATATTTTAGCCATTTAGTAACAAGAATATTCTGCCATATATTTACACTTAGTAGGAGAAGCTGTTATATATATTCCTCTTGTTTTTATGATATGAAAAATGTTTTCAGAAGCTTTTAGATGATGTGTAAGTGGTACAGAGTACATAATTGCAGAGAAAAAATGAAATGGCTATCAAAACAATGCCACAGCAATATTGCTGATCAGATATTAAATAACAATGTTTGCATTGTTTACTTGAAACAAATCTTTAATTATTAAATACAAAGTTACTATGGAAAGCCACAAATGTTAATTTTGTATTTAATAATTAAATATTTCCAATTTTATTTCAGAGCAAGATAATTCTGGTCGTAGGATAAAGCTAGAAAATGTTATATGCTCCCAACTGCACTCCTTATTTTAATGTTAATATCCAAAATGTTGTGGAATACTTGTAGACAATAGCCATTCATTTAATGAGACCTTTCATATCAGTGAACAAACTAGGATCCAGCAGGGATTTGTCTTCCTTTTATTTACTTCATTAGCAGCACTACGAATATTGCATATAAAGCTTGCTGGAAAAACAGAACACTTTTGTGTGCATACCTTCTTCCTAATGAAGCCACAGGACAATATTAAATTAACTATGGAAGCTGATACTTTTTATTGTAGTATTTGATTGCAAGACACCCTATCAGTGTTAAGCTACAGTAAGTGAGTACATTACTGTCTTCTATTCGACCCCATTTCAATACCCTACAAGTGTGTTATGAAAGATTTAACTTATATAAATTATTTTAGACAACAAAAAACTTTTCATATTCCATAATATTAATTTCGGTCCTGGAAAAGACTTCAAATGGAACTGTAATTTAAACTAATGAGAGAGCAGAAAAGGAAAAAAACCACATCTTCCTTTCTTTAATAAGAAAAAGATGTGGTAAAACATCTTCTTTTACATAAAATTCCTATTGATTTCAGCAGGGACCTTTACTTAATAACTGATTGATAGTAAGAAATTTAGATGTCATTATCTCTGCAAAAATGAACCACACATTTCTAGGTTTCATATCCATAAGATGAGGAAAAGAGGAGCAATTTATTATAGCATCTATCACATAAGACAAAACCTCCTACGTAGCAAACTATAATACAAACAGAAAAGGTATGTGCAATAACAATGTGCAAAGAAGATTTCATCTATGCAACATGGGAAGAGATAGGGAAAGGTTATGTATGAAACTAATACACACAATGTAGCAAAAATCACAACAACACGCTCCTTTCTTAAGAGCTACTTACCCCAGAGTGGAGGGAAAGAAGAGGACAGAAGAGGGGAAAGAAAAGACATGCTGTATTCTCTCACATCTGATAATAAGTCAGCATAAGAAGTCAGTGAGCAGGACCATTCAGGAACTGCTCCAAGTAACAATCTGCCACTCTGTATCTATGTACTCCCAATAATTTCTAACCTGAAATCTCACAACTGTCTGTAAATCTTCTTTGGAACCCAAGTCCTTGGGTTTCCCACAATAGCATTAGCCAATGCTGGCCACTCCAGCTCCCATATAACAAAAACTTCTAGGCTTTGGAAAAAGATGGAATTGCACAGCAACCAAAGGGGTGGAACAATGGTCTTAAAACTTCATATAATAATTCAGTTTAACTCACACTTCCTGATAGCATGTCTATGCAGGAGAAAGATGCTGTGATGTGTCTGGTGATGCTGAGCTCTTGTAAGTGCCAACGACTGTTCCGTTTGGTCAGACTGCAGCTCAATAAACTTGAGTGGTGTGGGCTTCTAGTTCAGGCCAGAAATGTTATTGAAAATGTAAGGCAGTAACTATTCTATTTTTCTGCCTTATCTGTCTTTCTATCTCTCACAGAACATGTCCAGATTGCCTCTGAGATGCTGCCAAGAAAGTAATGTGTCCCTACAGGGCTCACTCAGAATTAACAGTCCAGCAGGACTTCCTGTCCTAAAATAGATGTGCAGTCATAAGTCTATGCCTCGGCATAGCCAGAAATGTCTTCCTAGCCAAGAAGTTATGGCCAGCACTGGGACTTATTTCCAACAAAGCTACTGCAGATTTCTGCCCTTCCCTTGGCATACAGAACACAAATTTCTCTAAAAATGATGTTAAATATCTTCAGAGATGCTGCAAGGCTGCCCCAAACTGCTTGAGGCAATGCCAGTAATTTTCAGGATGACAAAGGCATGCTCTCCAATGGACCAGATTCATTGGCATATGCCTCTGAATGAGTCAGGGTATGATTGAGTTTTGAGCGAAAGGATGTGGTCTTTTGGGAACGAAGAAAATGAGGAGGTGATAGAAAAGAAGGGTTTGGGTTAGAATGCCTCATGCCTATAAGCAACATAGATCAAGTTGTATATGTCATGTATATGTCATCTATAGAGGCCTGTCTTGTTTTCTGAGATTTACCAGATGGGTATGTGTACTGCTCTTACCACCCAAATATAGAATCATAGCATCATTTAGGTTGGAAAAGGCCTTTAAAATCATCACGTCCTACAATTAGCCTAGCATTGCCAAGTCCACCACTAAACTACGTCCCTAAGTACCACATCTACATGTCTCTTAAATGGTTCCAGGGACAGTGACTTAACCACTTCCCTGGGCAGCCTGTTCCAATGCTTTATATCTCTTTCAGTGAATGAAATTTTCCTAATATCCAATCTAAATATCCCCTGGCCAACATGAGGCTTTTTCCTCTTGTTCTATCACTTCTTACTTGGGAGAAGAAACATCTAGGACATTCTTACTGAGAAACCAACAGCTTCAGAGTTAGATAAGGTCCAGTTAGGGCTATGTAGCTGTGTGCTGACTGGGGAACCTCATGAACTTGATGCTAATGTCTGCAGCCCTTCCCATGGACTGCAGGTTCTTCAGGGTACGTTCACCTGTGTCAGCATGGGGTTTTACATGGGCTGCAGCATGAGTATCTGCTCTGGTGTAGTCCTCTCCATGGGCTGCAGAGGTATCTATGCTCCAGCCCCTGGAGCACTCCCTTCCTTCTTCTCTCTCCTTGGTGTTTTCAAGGTTGTTTCACATTTTTTTCCCTCACTTCTTACTACTGTATGGCATTTTGCTTTCTTAAATATATTTTTACAGAGGCACCACCATCTTGAGTCTGTTGGAGCTGGCTGGAATCTACTGTGTCCTGCACAGGGTAGCCCGTGGTCTCTACTCACAGAGGCCATTCTGCAGCCTCCTGCTACCAACACTGGACACCTACATCAAATACACATTATATTCCACCAATCTTTATCTGTTCAAACTACACTATAAGCAATATGCTAACACTTTGCAGCATTTCCATGAAAAGCTGTCTTTGACGACCCACCTTGCTCTTGTCTGAAGGAGTTTTGCTAAACCTAGAGACTAGCCAAATGTGTTTGAAAGTGCTGTTTTCAGATTTTTGTTGGAAACATTGCTGCCCTGTGGACTCCACTCTGGAAATGCTTTGGGAGGGGGGTACTCGTGGATCTACCATAACTTAAAATAGTGACAGCTACATATGTGGCAAAAGTATACTGTAGATACCAAAAAAGCAGTAAGTGAATTTTTCTAAGAGGCTTGGACTGTCCTTAATACTTGTGTGGTGGAAATATGATAATACTGACAGATACCACTATCAGCTAACTGAACATAACTGCCTTGTGAATGCTGATGCTACACACAGTACCAGAGTCTGAGGGAGCTGTCAAGACTGATTTATGCCAAGCACTAGGATGTCAGAAATATCATACTAGATGGGAATTATGTGCTGCTACATAAAGATCACTGAATCATAAGCTACTACTAAAGTAATTCCTTCATCACACAATTAATAAGTAACCTATGGACTGAAATGCTTAAAACATTCAGTGAAAAAACATTTCAGACAATTTGTACAAACTGAAATCCTTATGTTTTGAGTAGGAGGGAGGCTGTTTGCTGTGGAAATGGCCTACAGCAAGTAACTCAGTCTACTTTCTGCTAGTATATTCTGTAAAAGGTAGTTGGTCTGTGGATGTTGAGGGCTGAATCAGCCATCTGCAGATTAAGGCTTTAGCAAAGTGACTTTGTCTGAGAGTATAGGGTGCTGGGAAAAGTCTGATATGCTGCTCTAAGTTAACTTGTAATGTTAAGGGGTCTCTACAAAAACACAGGAGTCAGGAAAGCCAAAGCTCAGCTGCAGTTGAAAACAGTGAGAGATGTGAAGGGCAAAAAGAAGGGATTTTAAAAAAAAAAATGGTGGCCAAGAGAAGACTTAAGAAACTGCCAGCCCATGGATCAGCGGGACAGGGGATGTCACGAAAAGAAGCATGGAAAAGGCAGAGGTTCTCAATGTCTGCTTTGTCTTAGTTTTCATTAGTAAAGTGAAAGCTTGCCTGCAGGACTAATGACAGCCTGCAGGAGCGAGCATTACGCAGAGCAATGGATGATGGAGTGAGGGTGCACTTTGGACTGTTGGGCATACACAAGTCCATGGAATGAAGTAGGTGCATCTGAAGGTGCTGAGGGATGCAGCCAACATCACTGTGTGCACCCACTCTCTACCATCTGAAAGATCATGGTGACAGGGGAAGGTTCCTGAAATGAGAAAAAGGCAAAGCTCACACTCATCTTCAAGAAGGGCAGGAAGGAGTGTCTAGAGAGAAACACTGGTTAGCCTCATCTCAGTACCTGAGAAGATGATGGACCAGCTAATGCTGGAAAGTGATTGCCAGCCTTATGAAAGGCAAGGGGGTAACTGGGATCAACTGCTATGGATTTACACTACAGGAGGTAATGCCTGACAAAACTGATTACCTTATGCAGTTAGATGACTGGTCCCATGGACAAAAGGAGAGCTGTGTGTGTTGTTCACCTTGACTTTAATAAAGCCTTCAATATGGTCTCCCATAGTATTCTAACAGTCAAATTGCTGAGATATGAACTGGATAAGTCAGCTAAAAAGTAGATTGAAAATTGGCTGGATCACCAGGATTGTGATCAGCAATGAGAAGGCCCACTGGTTAATGGTTAGCAGTAACATCCTTCAGGGGTGAATACTGGTGTAAGTACTTTTTCATTGGCAACCTGGATGTTGGGGACAGTGAAAGTTTGAGTATGATGCCAAACTGGGGAGAGAAGGATTGCTATCTTTCTCTGATTTGGAAACAAGTAAGGAAAATCAAGGAGCAGCAGGAGTCTAATGGCTGAATGAGGAATAAAGTGTGGAGATGAGCATCTGGGGAGAAATTCAAACTGCAGAAAGATACTAGATCCAAGAACTGTGAAAAACAGAAAAAGAGCAGTGGAATAGATAATTTTTCACTCTACTTTAATACTAACTTAATTTTTCAATCCACCTTTACTTCTGTGTTTTCCTAGCTTTTGAATGTTTCATTCAGTAACCTTAAAGGATATTTTCTTTGTTTTTACAGTCTGAGAGACGCAAATTGTGTTTTTATTGTGTATTAGAAAATACTTTTATCATTAAATTAAAGCCAAGGGAAATTATGTTATCAAAGTGCTCATTTTCTACATGAAAAAATCTGTAATTTGGAGATTTTCATAATTTACTTTTTTGCTGAAAGATGTCCTAAAGATGCAATACAAAAATAAAAAGCAAAGCTAAGCTATAAGGGTTATAGAAGACAAGAAAAACAGTTTACTATGTGGGAAAAAGGAGCCCATGTTCACACATACGCTACTTTATATGTCTTATAAATCAAGTCAGTAATGCTATGTTTCTTAAAGTTGTCTGTGAATGTCAGTGTCTTATAAATCCATCTATTGGCAGGTGTTTTTCCATAGTTGGAAATCTCCACTAGATTTTGCTGACAATCAGCCATTATTTGGAGGATTCTGCTTGAATTCTACATTTAAGAACAGAGAAGGTTTTCCAAAAATGGCCTGAATCAAAAACAAAGAAGACAGCTGGTGGATAAACAGGTCAATTTTTCTCATTAAGGTACAGAAAAAACAGCCTGCTGCATACAGCCTGCCCTTCTCACCTACTGCAGTGAAGGCAGAACAGTCTTATCAGGTAAGGTCATTCTGCACGGCAGCTCTGCAATTTCTGTCTTACCCTTCATTAATCCACAGGGGTAACCAGTAGGAATCCAACAGCTCTTCATCACTTCAGTATCAAGCAGCATCAAAACAGGTTGTCAGAAGCCTCATTTCCTTCCATTTTATGTGAATAAGTAAGAATAGTAAATATTCAACAAAGTAAAATGAAAAACAACCAGCAAAGATTTTACTGGGAGGAGGCAAGTGTTACTTTTTTATTTTCTTTCTTTCTATTCTGATTGTTGATAATATGATCTGCATTTGTACTCTATCTAGGAGAAAACTGGAAAACCATACAATAATTTCAGCATTTTTTGATGCTCAGAGACCTCCTTTATAAACCTATTGTAAACTGTTTTCTGTTCAGAATTCAATGTAAATTTGTCTCTGGCTACTGAAGTAAATAGATACCTCTTTATAAGAATACAGTATAATGAATCAGAACACAATCATCATAATACATTCTTACATGAAGAACTTCTGTCCTTTAAAATTTCCATGAACTTTAAACTTTCCATAAACTTTCCATGAACTTCCATTAGCCTTTTGGCACAAGATGTTCCATAAAGATCCATATCCCTGGTTTGGTATATCATACCGTATGATAAACAATCTTAATACTATAATTTCATACTAGTAAAGACATAGAATTATTGTGGATTTCCCTATTTTTAGTGTAGCAACTCTGAAGAAATATAAACAAGATAATAAGAACTTTCAACGCATAAATTGTTGCCTGGCACCAGGGAAGACAAAATCACTAAGAGTATGCTGATAAGTCCCCAAATCATTCCCTCCTTGTAGCAGTGCAGTGTGCTCTGTGTGTTTCTCCCATCCATGATGTTTACTGCAGCAGCCCGATGCTCCCCAGTGATAATGCATGAATAAAAGAGCAAGCAGTAAACTGTCAATTTATCACAACTCTACTAATGCAAACTCCATGTGGTGTTCTATTCCTCTTTTCTTCTTTAATGCTTATCAATGTTTTAGAGTGGTTGCCAAAAGCTGTTCGAAAATCTGTTATCCCCAAATGCTACGGAGCTTACCATACGCTGCAGAACTCCAGTGGAGACTGTATAAGCAAAGCACAATTTGGCATCCAGTCAACATAATTCTTTAAGAGGAAACAATGCAATTTTATATAACATGCAATTTAAATTTTAACTTAAAATATTTTTTCACTGATAAATAACGCAAATAGTAGGTTAACTACTAATAGGCAGGCAATATAGCTGAAAGAAGAAACTACATAACATGTATTTTTTGCACCAAAATTGGGAAATGCAGAGTCAATAATGTAAATAATGCAGGAGGGTTGCTGCAGAAGGCAGAATCTGATTTCGAAAGATGTTTGCATTAAACAGTGTAAGATTAAGTGGTTGCAGAAAGTACACTGATACTACCAACAGAAGGCCAAAACTATTTATTAAACTTTGACCTGTTTGATGTTTTCTCTTTGCACTTAAAATTTCCTGTGAAAAGTAAAAAGGAAGAGAAAACAAAGAACTACCTGAATGAAGCAAGTTAGAAAAAAAGACCAGGACCCAGAAGTAAAAATCATTATGATTAAAATTCTTTACCTTAATTCCACTACAGAGCTGTTTTTCCTACTTGAGTAGCTGCAAAGGATGTGACAAGCAAAGCTTTTATTATTTAACATTGATCCAGTGAAAAGCCAGAGCAGAGAAAATGAATGGAAACTTAACAGAAATGTTCTCTTTAAAAAATCCCATCACTAGCATCATAATTTTTTTCATGATCTTACCATAAATAAGGCTGTAAGATACCTCTTAAGAAACCATGGGATGCAGGTTTACATATGCTTTCAATTTAATTCTTGGTCATCATACGCCATTGATTTTCTGACCCCATAACAAACTGCCCAAATAATTTAGGCAAAGAATAGGGGCTACCTTATCAATGCAAAATTTAACTGGACTGTATAAAGCAATAGAGATTTTCTTTTATATGTTTTCACATGTTGTGTTCAAGGGCTGTACCTTGATTTGATGGGAATTTCTGGATCTTGCAATAAGAAAGAACACAATGATTGTTGGCCCCACAGCAATTTATTGTTAATAAAAACAACTGTCCCAAAAAATTGATGTTGGCTTGAAACCTTCATCTTATCATCAGTGCATGACAATCATAACCTCTTTTATGCTTTTTTTATTGTTCACTTATTCATTAATTGAGTCTGTTAAGGAGTCAGTTATTTTATTTAATTGAGAGGTCAACTGAAATTGGTTTAGCTGACTTAAGAGTTGTAAGTTTGAGCCAGCGTTCTTGCTTTGTTTTCATGATATGGTGCTGGTTTTCATCATTTTAAACAAAAGCTTATATTTTCATTGATTACAGAATTTTCATTAGTGGTCTGTCATTTAAATCCTAGCATATAACCCCTAATTTAAGAAAAGAAACATGAGAAAAAAAGGTCTTAGATAAATGGCCCTAATGTGAACCTGATTTAACCAACTTAAGTATCTTTTTAAAATATTAATATTTATAATTTCGAAAGAGCAGGGACAGAGATTAGCAGGAACTGTAAAGTTTACCCGTGAGCCAGATGCATGTGTGTTCTCAGGCTTCCTGAACCTAGCTTTGCTACAGAGGAGAGTTTGTCTATAGTCCGATACCATGAGCTTTAAAAGGTGGGAGAAAAGTAGCAGGAAGCAAGTACTTATGCCAGTTCATTGCACACCTAACATACTGCAAAAACAGGAGGTAGAAGATGTTACCTCTTTTGTGATTACTTAAACGTCAGTGGGTCTTATAAGTATTCCAGATCTTACTCTGTTGAGCACAGCAGGTACACCCCAACCTCGCATTCTCTGGATGCTACTTTCTTCGAACTATTGTAACTTACAAAAATAGAAGATGATGGCTAGAGTTATGGGAATCGTTATGCCTCTGAATCAACACATCTGTATTGATCTCATTGTATTTAAATGTGATTACATTTGAGGCTTTATTTGTCAAGAGAAATTTGTTTTGCCTGTTTACCAGTCATTTTCTTCTCCTTAACTCATGGTCTTTGGTAGGTTATATTATAGTCACAGGTCCATATGCGTCCTGTTCCAAGCAAAGATGTTTCCCAAATCTTTCCTTCTTCTTAATAATCCACGCACAGTTTGCTTTCTTAGGAACAGAGGGAACTCTTCTTTTTCTTTGATTTAAGGCTCCCATGAACCTGACTTGTTTTTAACAAATGAAAAAGAAACTGGTTCCAAATTTTTAAACAGAGCCTGAAGGTACTTCTTTTTTTCCCCCCTTTTCTAAATTTTACTCGATACTTATGGTGAGTGGGTCAGTATATCTTAGGGAAAAAAAAAACAAAAACAAAACACACCAAAAACATATTGTTAATATTTTTTGTGATTCTCTTTGGGGAAAGTAAAATTTTCTCTTCTGATTTTTCTTTTTCTCTTTCTCTTGAATATGTTTCAAATTGGCATGATGTTGTTTATTTTTCACTGATATTTACCTTTAACTGAACTTCGTAGAATGGTAAAAAGACATATTTTCAAAATATATATAACCACTCAAGTTCTATGACCTAATTGTAAAAGTGCCTCATATATGATCTAAACAAGAAAAATTTCTAGTCCTTTAAAAACACATGCAAACAGTAAATCCTTACAGCAAAGCCTTAGCAGAAAAAAAAATAATAAAAAAATAAAAAATACTTGAGCTCTCATACTACATCTTTCAATAGAACTCTCTCCCTAAAAGGCTGTTGTGGAGTAAAAAGCCTACGCTACTGGCACATTATAATGAGATGAAGTGAGATGACAGTGGGAACGTGAACAAGACAGCTTTAGAGGATTGTCTGGATGACAAGAGAAGCATTTCAAAGTGTTTTGTGGAGGCTGCTATACTTTTTGGTTTTCTCTGTTACATTTCAGGTAGGGGCTCCCCCAACAGGGATTGAGTGGCAATGAGGGTAAGGGACACACAAATCAACTGTTTCTGTCTCTGTCTCTGTTTCTGTCTTACTCCTTCTAAGAATAGAATAATCCCATCTTTTCATAATACAGTGACATTGCTCAGATCTTTCATTACACCGGGATTAAGAAGAAAAATGGGGGTGGAGCTGTGAGGGGAGAGCAACCTCAGTTTGATTCTTTTTGTTCCACCACCTTCCCTCTTTGTACTTTCACATCTGACTTGGGAGGCAAACCTACTCCACCTTGTGCTCTTTTAGATTTAAAGGTTATTAACAACTGCAACATTAACCTGCTCAGACCTTATTTTCATTAGCCTAGATAGGATGGCAAGATTTAGCTAGCTGCAAGGAGCATGACGTGATTTAGTTCTATTTGATGCTTCTGCCTTAGTAAATGTCAGAAGCAGGGAACAGTGTATTAATAATCATTTGCATCCAGTATGCTAACGGCAGATCTCCAAGAGAATGTGTTCTATAAAATAAAGCTCCAAGGTGGCAATCCCCCTCCTTGCTTTTATCTCAGCCAAAAAAAAATGTTAACAAGCCCACTGAAGACATATCTGACAAATGCAGGGTTAAATAAAAACACTAGTATCTATTTAAAAGCAGAGAAGCAGTTTGCTGGAGCAGTTATTTCATGTTAATCACTTTGTATTTACTGCAGCTTGAGAAAGACTCATTTGTTATGCAGACAGTGTTCATTGTCGTAGCTTGATCATTAATGCACTGCTGCCAGCAACAAAATGAATTAGCTCTCTGAATACTAAACTGGGAAACCAATGTTGAACCAGAGAGTGTCACAATGACACTTACAGGATTAAAATATACTACCCAGCTATGACAGGGTGCATTTGTGGCCTTTGCTAACTACCATCTATTTTTAAGATTAGTATTAGTAGCAAACCTTTATGGAATAGTTGAAAATTGTAGGACAAACAATAGTCATCATTTATGTTCCCATGGGAGTTTATACTCTTTCTGGAATATAAATCTCTCATGGATTATTTCCCATGCTTGACCACAGCCATTTTTTCCCCACTAACAATTTATCATTTATCCTTTTACATGCATGCTTTGAATTTCTGCAATTCCTAGCATACTGTAGATCCATAGCAGCACTGTCGAAAGTACATGAATACAAAACACCAAGGAATCAAAGCCCTACTTTGTCTATGAAGAGATGTCACAGGCATGTGCAAAAGCAGAGTAACAAAGCAAATGCCACCTGTCACTCTGAATGTTTTTACACTGCTTTTGATGTCCCTATGTCACAAGAATAACAGCATTAATCGCAGAATGCTAAGCTGTTACTATTAACTATAACCTGCTCTGCCCAGGTCAGTAAACTAGAAAGAGTTGATTGTGTATTTAAAATAAAAACTAGGGGGACGTGGGGGGGGGAATAAGAAAAAAAAAAAAGGAAAAAAACCAGATTAATCAGCCAAGGTTTTTTGCTGCATTTACACTGCATTCATATCTACTTTAGTGGGAGCTCAGGGTTTGCCCTATAATAAGATTTGTTCAGGTCAGCGCGGAAGGCAGCAGCTTCCTTTGCATTTCCTAAAAACTCTGGACTCAATTCCCTGAGATATTGCAAGCATGACACTCCCAGACATTCAAAAGGGAGGAAAGGGCATCCAAAGGCAATAGGAACCTATAAAAAACTCATTGCATGTTTTAGGAATAATATCATGTGCATTAAGACATCCTAAATTGAAGCTTAAGGAACAAAACCCTGAGCTAAGTTGTACAGAAGAGATACAGATTCTAGTTGAATTATTTATGTTCTCCTAGAAAGGAAAAAGAACAAGTGGCACAGTATTCCCAACTCCCGTGGGAGTGCTCCCCATTCCAATTAGAAATAAAAGATGCTTTAACCTTTATATGCAAAACCGAACACATCAGAAAAAACATCATAACCCAAACACCTGATGCAGAAAAATGGTTAAAAAGTACTGTAATAGTTGATGCTGATGACTGATTATTTTTGCAGATTGGGACATTTTAAAGCTAGTATTTTATAAAATAAATTGTAACTGGTTCTCTTCTTCTATTTATTTGTGTATGTTCTTAAGAAATCCAGTCCTTCAAGTTTAGAAAGGATTATGTTCAAGATTAATGTTCAAGAATGAAAACAAGATGTGGGAGAGGGGAATTGTCATCATCATTATGCAGTTTTCTGACCTTAAAAGCTATTATCTAAAATGATAACAAAGTTCATTTACCAGTGAGGTAGCACTCTGCAGTTAATTAAATGTTTGTACAGTAGTATGAAATCATTAAATAAGTATATACCATAAATACTGGAGTTGCGTGAATTGTCTTTTCCTGCCAGTTTTGCAAAGGGCAATGTCAAGCTCCATGGAACTTCCTCCGTGTAGTTAATGCTCATCTCATTTGTCACAGCACTCCAGTCAGTTCTGTAGTGGAACATATCAACTGGTTAGCAGTAGATTGTGGTAACACAGGATAATAAGAAAATGATACTTTATCCAACTTAAAGGTACTGGTAATTTCTCTAGGCAGAATGTAGTTATCAAAAGTTTAATTTGCCCCAAATGTAATGACAAACACTTCGACAAATCAAAAATAGAAAGGAAAAAAAAGAGACATTTCATAACCAATCCGCTTCGGTGCAAAATACTCAAAGGTGAAGCAACCTGTTTCATTGTTATAACTTTACAACACTCTGCAAATTACACCAAGATTCATCTTAATCATCTGTTAGCAAAAAATTTACCTCACTGAATAATTAGTTTGTGTCATTCCAGAGTGGTGGTTGTGCTTTATTCCTTCATTTTTCTTAAAGGTTCTGAAATTTACTGAACCGTGTTATCTTTTGTCTTTTAGTTGTTTTAGTTATGTTTGCTTTGGTGCCTTGAGACCCACAGGCTCTGAAGTCATGGTGGTTATCACTACTATTAGAAAAAAGGACTTCTTATTTGATTATGTTATCTTTCCCCTCCCAGACTGCGGGTTTGAAAGGGAAGAATAAGTACTGTCAATATTCCTTATTTATATCTCAAATCAGAAATTAAATATTACCCTGTCTCTAAATGCATATACGACAGAAATAAAAAAAAATAATTCTGGAGTCTATGCCAATGTCATTTTCTGGCCGGGGGGAAATCCCTGCGTGGTAGGGAACAAGTTTCCATGTCTTGAGGAAAAAAACCCAGCTGCATGAAATAACAGAAAATAGGTACAAAAATCTACTGAGCCCATCTCCAATATAAGAACAATTTCTTACAAATCTTGTCGCATGTAACAGTGGAACTTCCACTGATGTTCATGAGATATTCCCTTGGGTTGTTTTGCCTAATCTCAAAACTGAGTTTCAAAAATATACTTTGAGATTTTTACTTTTTTTTAACCCCAAAGCGATCATAATGGGAGCCTTAGAAATAAATTCTTCTGTCTATAGATTTTCAAAAATATTTTGGAAAAAACATTGACATTGGCAAGTTTGTTTTATCATTCTTCATCTGTGGTTAAAAAAAAATATTCAGTACTCTATATTGGTAGTTATGGACTGTTTGTTTGGGTGGTTTTTCCCTCTTCCTCCTCAATCATTGATTTTTGGCTTTCATTCATTCTAGAATTTTTAACCTATAAAAGAGGCAGAACAGTTTACTGAGTGAGACAATTAGGGTCTTACACCTTATTCCTTCATTTATCTTTCTTTAATACCTCTCTATGTCTGCCTTTCTTGCATGTTTAGTTATTCGCTTTTCATACTGTTACTATGGTTCTCCACAGTATTAACCTATGTAGGACTTTGATCTTTTTCTCTAAATGTTCTAAAATATAATTACACTGTATTGACATTTTCATATTTTTTTATATTTCTGCTAACTTTTATATGTACTGACATAATGAAAAGCCTGATCCTTATTTTTGTTGAAATAAATACAAGGTAAAAACACTTCCTTTAGGTTTCCAATCCATACACATATTTCTACCATTCCCCTTCTTTAGACCCTCTCCTCACCCAGTTTCTTGTTTAACAGAACTCCTCTTTTATTGTCCACTTCAGTTTTCTGTTTTGGGGGAATTGTAGATTGTTATATCTTTGCTTCATTAGGTACTCCTGACAAGATGTTTCAGACTGTCTCCAATCTCGTAAGTTTTATTAGTTCCTCTCACTGTCCTGTTAATTTTGCTCTTAATTCTGCAAAATTTTTCATTTTTCCACTGTGTTTTATCACAAATTATGTGTCTGCTACTACCCATACCACCCATTCACTTTTCAAACTGCAGCAAGGTGCTGATGAGCAATTCTTGGTGAAGCTCCAAGCATTCAGTTGTAGAGGAATTCCTTTCAATAACATGTATTTTTATAATAAATAATCAAAATATTGCGTTTCACTCAGAGACAGAAAAGAGCCATCTATGAATTACGAAATCACAGAATCACCAAAGAAGTACATAAATACATGTCCATGTGTTTTTGTGTGTGATCATTTTTCTGCAACAAGAAAGCAGTGGAAAAATTATTTGAGAAGAAAAATTGAAGAAAAAAATTCTTTGAATGAATATAATAAATGTAAAATTAATTCTATGACTTACAACACTGTACACCAGCTGTCTCACTCATTATAATATGACCTAGATCTTAAGGGTTATGTTTATAGTGTAGCAATTAGGTCATCATATTGGCAGTAGATCTGTACAACAAAATGGTTGGTATCACGGATTAGACATTCACCTATGCATTTCTGCGGTTTTACATTTCTGCAACTCTAGGCTAGTCCTGTAGAGTTAGTAGACATTAGCGGTTGGAAGGTTTTAGGCACATGCCTGGAGCAGACCTCTTGGTTTAGCTTCATCTGAAAGGGACTTCATTGTCATTCCCCAAGAGCATGCTGTGGTGCAAGATAAAGTGCTATGAGGGAGACGAATGGAGAGATTTCCTGGATGAAAACATTAATGTAGACACACAGAAACACCCGAGTAGACCTGTTTTCTGTTTGATACCTTGTCCATGGTTCATACTCAGGGATTACGTCCTCCAAGCTCAGGAGCAATGCATCCCAACAAAGAGGAAGTCAGGCAAAAATGCCAGGATGCCTGCATGGATGAACAAGGAGCTCCTGGACAAACTCAAACACAAAAAGGAAGGCTACAGAGGGTGGAAGCAAGGACAGGTAGCCTGGGAGGAATACAGAGAAATTGTCCAAGCAGCTAGGGATCAGGTAAGGAAAGCTAAAGCCCAGATACAGTTATGTATGTCAGTGATAAAAGAAAGACTAGGGAAAATATGGGCCCTCTCTGAAAGGAAACAGGAGACCTGGTTACCCAGCATATGGAGAAGGCTGAGATAGTCAATGACTTTTTTGCCTTGGTCTTCACTGACAAGTGCTCTAGCCACACCACCCAAGTTGCAGAAGGCAAAGGCAGGGACCAGGAGAATGAAGAGCTACCCACTGTAGGACAAGACCAGGATCCAGACCACCTAAGGAACCTAAAGGTCCACAAGTCTATGGGACCTGATGAGGTGCATCTGCAGGTCCTGAGGGAACTGGAGGATGATGTTGTTAAGCCACTATCCATCACATTTGAGAAATTGTGGCAGTCTGGCAAAGTTCCCTCTGACTGGAAAAGGGGAAACATTACCCTCATTTTTAAAAAGGAAAAAAAAAAAGGAAGACGCAGGGAACTACAGACCAGTCAGTCTCATCTCTGTGCCTGGCAAGATCATGGAGCAGATCCTCCTAGAAACTCTGCTAAGGACCATGGAGAAAAAAGAGGTGACCAGTGATGACAACATGGTTTCACTAAGGGCAAATCGTGTCTGACAGATTTGGTGGTCTTCTACAATGGCACTACAGCATTGGTGGACAAGGGAAGAGCATCTGACATCATCTACCCAGATTTGTGCAAAGGTCTCTAAATTGGAGAGACATAGATTTGATGGATGGACCACTCAGTGGATAAGGAACTGGCTGGATGGCCGCACACAGAGACTTGCAGTCAACAGCTCAATTTCCAAGTGGCGACCAGTGAAGAGTGGCATTCCTCAGAAGTCAATACTGGGACCGACACTGTTTAACATCTTTGTCGGCAGCATGGACAGTGGGATTGAGTGCACCCTCAGCAAGTTTGCTGACAACACCAAGCTGTGTGGTGTGGCCAACACACTGGAGGGAAGGGGTGCCACCCAGAGGGACCTGGACAGGCTTGAGAGATGGGCCTGTGCAAACCTTATGAAGTTCAATCAGTCCAAGTACAAGGTCCTGCACCTGAGTGACGGCAACCCCAAGCACAAATACAGACTGGGTGGAGAATGGTTGGAGAGCAGCCCTGAGGAGAAGGACTTGGGGGTGTTGGCTGATGAGAAACTCAACATGAGCCAGCAATGCATGCTGGCAACCGAGAGGGCCAACCACATCCTGGGCTTCATCAAAAGAAGCATGGCCAGCAGGTCAAGGGAGGTGATTCTGCCCCTCTACTCTGCTCTGGTGACACCCCACCCGGAGTACTGTGTCCAGCTCTGGGGCCCTCAACATAAGAAGGACATAGACATTTTTGGAGCGGGTCCAGTGGAGGGCCTCGAAGATGATCAGAGGGCTGGAGCACCTCTCCTATGAAGACAGGCTGAGAGAGTTGGGGTTGTTCAGCCTGGAGAAGAGAAGGATCCAGGGAGACCTTATAGCAGCCTTCCAGTACTTAAAGGGGGCCTGCAGGAAAGATGGAGAGGGACAATTTATCAGTAAGTGTAGTGATAAGACAAGGGGCAACAGTTTTAAACTGGAAGGGGGTAGATTAGATTAGATATTAAGAATAAATTCTTTACTGTGAGGGTGGTGAAGCACTGGCACAGATTTCCCAGGGAGGTTGTAGAGGGCCCATCTCTGGAGGCAGTCTTCTACTGAACATCATAGAGGAAGCGGCATCTTCACCAACAAATAAAATTATCAGATGTAGTAGTCCTCAACAACTGCACAGGTATTTGTATACTTTGTTCTTCCAGCCTGTTCTCCTTTGGTATCTTAAATAGTGAGCTCACACCGTTGGCTTTTTTATAGCCTTGTTATTATCACTACTTATTTTTTCTGCTACCAGTGCTTTAAAAAATATAAATGTCCTTTCATTGATTGAAAGTTAGAGTGCTTTGCTTCTTTTGACACATAAAAATTTAGAAGAAGGGAAATTATGATTCGAAACAAAAAATATGTGGTATTGTCAGTTAATATTTGAGGCTCACTTAATAGATGTGTGGCCATGATTTGGTCAAATTTTTAAAGAGGGAGAACATGTATTCACACTGCAGATACAACCATAACCTCATTTGCACAGGCAAATTGTTATAATAAAGTACTGCATGCTCATAAAAGTGCTCCAGTTTCTTTGAGCAATGAGAATGGTTTCACATATTTATATTATTTAAGTGATCCTCTGAGCCAAGCTCCAGAGGAAAATCTATATATGAAAAACAATAACAGAAAGAAAACACCTTTTTTTTTGGGGGGGGGGGGAGGGGGGGCTTAGCCAGTCATCTTCAGCACTAAAATTAATAAATCCATATATCTGAGTTTACGTGCTCCTTTTTGCTCTATTGGAAAGACACTTTAATCTGGCATCTGTCTCACTCTCACTTAGGAGCACAGCTTCACACAAGTATTTATGCTGCACTCATCACTGCCACAGCTCCAGGATTTTTAGGGCATTTATTCTTATAGCACCCTGTGAGGTAAGATAGTCAATTGAAATACCAAGAAAGAAAAATGGTAGAATGATGGTGGTATTTGCCTCATACACCTATATTCATACAGGGAGTTAAGGACTCAGTTTTAGTTCAGGGAAGCAAAGAGGCACTACTACACAGTAGTTCAGCCCTTCAGAGTAGGGTGCTATGGAGGAATGTGGGTATCAACTTCCCAAGTCATCTCAGCACTGGCTTTGGAGGGATCCAAATTGCAGGGAATCTCAGGTGGCACTGGGTAATAGTGTATGAGAAACAACTGAACCCCAGGTGACTAGCTTGAAGTAGCTATTTAGTGT
Source organism: Limosa lapponica baueri (assembly GCA_002844005.1). Lineage (NCBI taxonomy): Eukaryota > Metazoa > Chordata > Aves > Charadriiformes > Scolopacidae > Limosa > Limosa lapponica. The sequence continues at coordinate 66,009 of KZ505692.1, forward strand.
CTAAGCACGAAGACATCTACTGCTGGTTTGAAGGCCTTTGAGTAACTTCTCCAGCCTTAAGCTGCACCTCCAGGAGGACAAGGATAGCCCCTGTTGTATCTGCCAGACATCTGTGAATGTCTCAGGTACCTCTGGAAGTATTACAAATAGCATAAGACATATATGTTTGTACTACTAGAACTTTAGCACATATTTGGTTCCCTAGAATTAGGTGTTCTGAATTAGTGAATTTCTTGAAATGAGAAAAATAGTTGAGGTAGAATGAGGGAATTGAAATCAGGTATCCACATCCTCATTTAGTATCTAATCACTGAACTGTATTTCTTTACCAGATGTTCACTTATAACATCCAAAATACCTATTTTACTATCTCTAGGAGTAAGTTGGTCACTTAATACTAATCTCTCAAGAATCTTTGATATATAATTGCCTAGCTCTTACCTTTTTGTTCTGTTGTATTATCACTCTGTGTTGCAGCAGTTTTATCTACAGAAAATAAAGAACAAACAGGATGGATCTGTGCTCTACACATTCCCCTTTTTTACTCACCTTAATTGACGTGCAGAATCTAAGGTTACTTTCAGCCACCATTTCACAGGAACCAGCCTGTGTAGGTGGGGGATCTCTGAAAAAAGGCCATTTACCCAGATTAATAAATGAATTCATTTTGTAGAACTATTTGATGAATCCACGGTGAAACAACTGTTATCTTGGTGATAGGAGCTGTCTGAACTCCACTTACTCTATGCAGTAAATTTCAGGATAGAATGAGGCACTATAACCAGAGAAATTAGACATTCAGAGGGACTATCTAGACTGTTTAAATTTATCATAAAATATAGTAACTATTGACATACCAGTAGCAAAGGAGTGAATCAAACAATATTTTGTCCAGTTTCTGACTGTCCGTCTTGTGCAGCTAAAAAGTGTGAAATATGTAGAATGCCTCTCTAAGCTCCACACTTTATGTGATAATCAGGCAAAATATTTTGTCCTAGTATTTATGCAGCAGAATCCTGTGGGTTTCTACACACTTCTAGGAGTATTTGGTAGACAGCTGTGTGCCCACACATCCTTTATTATTTTAATCACACTTAAAGGCTACAAAGGCATAAAAGGCATCAGCACTAATTTTTTTTTTTTCCTGAGAGGAAAAAGTAGTGTCCAGAATGTATGAATGAAGTTTGAAATACTATATAATAATTTTATTATGTTAGGAAATAATTATCTCATTTTTTTGTGACTGTTGATTGTTTTGGGTTTTTTTTAATACACAACCTCGATAAAAATTTTATTGTCATTCTCATATGCTATGACATTTTATGAAATCTGAAGAATTTAGGTGCCCGTAGCTACAGAATTTGGAACTTGAAAAATCTGGAAGTGTTTGTGGCCAGCCATACTTCTGTCCTAACTGACCGAGATGTGTTGTGTATAATAAAAAAACAACAGGTTGCCCACACACTTAAAGCCTAAATAAATAAATAAGCCCTATAAAATAGGTAGAAAAACATAACGTTTCCAATACACTTTAAAATTGCTCAAAAGGATTGTTAGATTTTGATTTTTTTTGTTCTTAATTTTTTGCTTTAGAAAATAGATATGTAAATGAAAAATAACATCATTAGGTATTTCTGTCTGAAAAATGACTAGCATTTGACTCAAGACACAAAGATATCATTGTGCTGGGAAGCATACATGCAGTCTAGAGAGCTTGTGTTTTTCCCAGTAAGAATGGACACAAACAGAAAATGAATGCAACAAGAAAGAGTGGATTTTGGAGATTAATCTCTTGAGAAATATTCAGCCTAAGAATCATGTTCCTCCGATCACCCCCATTTCTTCCTTTTGAGTGGTTCCACAGCCACCATTCATGCACATGCTTAATTTCCCAGATGCTGGCAAATAAGGATTGCTGAACATGTCTTAACCTGACACAAATCTGAAAAAGGGATTGGGATGCAGCCGGGCACTCCCAAGTGTAAAGTTTCAGATATGAAGACAGCATTAGTAAGCTGTAATCATGAATAAAAATTATATTTACCACACATTGATGGAGACTGAGGGAAATAATTGAAGTTTGGAGAAAGGCAACTGTTGCACACACCTCCTGAAACAGCCACCAATCACACAGGCATCAGTCCCTGGGAAAATCATGGAACAAGTCCTCTTGGAGCACATTTAGGGGCACGTGGAGCAGTCATCATGGATTTTTTGAGGGTAAATCATTCTGACTAACTTAGAATAAGAATTTCCAAAATGATCCTGAAGGTTCATGGATTACAAAGACCTTCACAGAATCACAGAATATTCATGGTTGGAAGGGACCTTTGAGATCATCGACTCCAACCACAAAAAAGACAACAACAACAAAAAAACAAAACAAAACACAAAAAACCCCCACCACACCACACCACACACCACACCCACCCACAAACAGACGCAAACCAACAATCTCAGGCACTAGAGCATGCCCTAAAGTGCCACGTCTACACATTTCTTAAATACCTCCACGGCTGGTGACTCCACCACCTCCCTGGGCAGGCCATTCCAGTGCCTGACCACTCTCTTAGTAAAGTAGTTCTTCCTAATATCTAATCTAATCCTCCCCTGCCACAACTTCAGACCATTTCCTCTGGTCCTGTCATTATTCCCTTGGGAGAAGAGGCCAACACCCACCTCTCTACAACCTCCTTGCAGGTAGTTGCAGAGGACAATGACGTCCCCCCTCAGCCTCCTCTTCTCCAAACTAAACATGCCCAGTTCCCTCAGCCTCTCCTCATATGACTTGTTCTCTAGACCCCTCACCACCTTGGTGGCTCTCCTCTGGACACGCTCCGGCAGCTCAATGTCCTTCCTGTAGTGAGGGGCCCAGGACTGAACACAGTACTCAAGGTGAGGCCTCACCAGTGCCGAGTACAGAGGCACAATGACTTCCCTACTCCTGCTGGCCACGCTATTCCTGATACAGGCCAGGATGCCATTGGCCTTCTTGGCCACCTGGGCACACTGCTGGGTCATGTTAACTTCTCTCCTAAAGTGACTGGATATGTGGACAAAAGGAGAGCAGTGGTTGTCCACTCTACCTTGAATTTAGCAAGGGTTTTGTTATTACCTCCAACAGCATTTTCATGTCCAACTTTGGTTATTGTGGTGTGGATGGATGAACACACAGACAGGTAATAATCCAATCAGATGTTGAGCCCAGAGAACCATGATCCAGTGGCCAGTGTTTTATCACACAGGTCGATCCTGGGACCTGTCCCATTTCACATATTTGTCAGTGATGTTGAGCCAGTGGTGAAGAACACACTCATCGCATAGGGATGGTGACATCAAACTGTGAGGTGGGAATGTGATGCACCAGCTGATAAGTTAGAGGGAGTAAAGCTGCCATCCAAAGGGACCCAAAGAGGCTAGAGGAACTGGCTAACAGAAAACCGATGAAGTTCAACAAGACCAAATGTCAAGTATTGCCCCAGGGAGGGAGGAATGCCTCAACAACAGTGGCTAGGGACAGAGGGGCTGGGGAGTAGATCTGAAGGAACGCCTTTGGGGTGGTGGTGAACAGTGACTTGGACATGAACTCATGGTGTGCCATGGCAGCAAAGGTGTCCAACAGCTCCTATGCTCTATGAACAGTGGCACAGCCTATAGATCGAAGGAAAGGGTTATCCCCTTATATGTGGCATTTGTCAGACCACATCTAGATGCTGCATCCAGTTGTGGGCACCAACACAGGAAAGACACGTACATACTGGAGGGAGCTTAGTGAAGAGCCCCCACAGTGGTGGGGCTGAAACATTTGCCCCATGAGTAGAAGCTGGGGGAGCTGGGTTGGTTCAACCTGGAGAAGGGGTGACTTCAGTCTAAAAACCCCCCTGTGCTTATGAAGGGTCATTGAGGAGACAGTCAGGCTCCTCACAGTGTTGCAGAAGAGTTTGTTGAGAGACAGCGGGCCGAAGTTGCAGCAAAAGAGGTTCAGACTTGGTATAAATAGTAAATAAATAAGTAAGTAAGTAGTAAATTTTCCTCATGAGGACAGTTAGGCAGTGGAGTAGGTTGCCCCAATATTTTATGTTATTACTGTCCTTGGAGAAGGTACTGACTGGACCAAGCTGTGAGTAGCCTGGTCTGACTCCAGAGCTGGTCCTGACTTGGTGAAGGGTGCTCTAGAACCCTTCCTGCTTCAGTTATCCTGTGATTTCTGTAATCATTCAGACACTGAAGACTGTGGACCATGTTTCTGCTTGTTTTGGCTCTGGATAGAAGAGATAATCTCGCATTTGTCAGAAGATCCTTTTAGAGATGATAAAGTTGTCACTCATTAATTCCAAAGTTCTGTAAAGAATCTAAGCAACACAGAAGTGGAGAAGATTCAACCTGTCCTTAGAAAAGAAAACTATGCAAGGCCCTTTTAAAACATTTTAAAAGATTCTGCTTTCCATGGTTATTAAATAACTGTCTAGTTTCAATGAATGAAATGTATATTTAAAAAAACAAATACAGATATATAACCAATAATCTGTTAGGGAAAGTTTTTGAAGAAGATTGCTTTATTCAAAATAAGAACCCTGTACAGATTCTGTAATGGATTGTGCTCCTTAAAATCCATATTTTTAGGTTTTATGTCCTTTCTATGCTCCTATCTTCCTAGTCTATCCTATTTCGTCTTATCTCATTTGCCGTACTTCTCCCTTCTCCCTCTCTTCTTTCCATTGTTACACTGTATACATACTTGTTGCTACATGTTATTGATAATTTTATACTATAATTTTGTGCAACTCTTGATAATGAGATAATTTAACATATATTAATGATTGATTACTATGTAATGATTTTATTATTTTTTCTATTGCAGAAAACAGACAGCATGTATGTATATTTAACAGCTATTTGCTAACCTCAGGGTATTAGAGAAAATGAATGCTTAATGGTCACAAAGTTCACAAGTCATTACTTGGTCTCTATTTGATTTTAATAAGTAATATTTTAAGGGCCTGTCCACAAGCAATGAAAATGTATTCCTGCATGAATAATTTTCATGCATGGCACTGTCTTAAGAACTATTCAGCATTGTAAATGTGTTCTTCTTAGTGCAATTATAAAACTTACAAAGAGCACCATTAGTGAGATATTTTTACATAAGTTCATATTGTTCGGTTATTTTATTGCAGAAGGTAAAAATAGGTATTCTAGAGAAAATCCAAGGAGAAAAAAAATTATAAAAATCTAGTACAACACGTCCCTTCAGCCACGTTGGGTATGAGAGAGCTGCTCTTCAGAGGAGCTACTGTGCGATAGCACTGAAGATCTCAGCCAAAGTCTTGAAACACAGGTGGAAATGGGAAACTGTAGAAATCCTTCATTTGAAGATTCAAACAGAGATTGGTTTTTTTTGTTTTGCATGTTGAAGATAAACAATTTTGATGCACAGGTAGATCCAGGCAGTATTCCTAGTCTAAAGATGGAGTATTACAAGTGCCCTTGACCAAAACATAACTTTGAAATGTCTGTTTAGAGGTTTTTGTCTATTTACAGAATTGTATTTTACTTTCTCTGAGCTTTTCAGCCCATCCTGCTAAAATTCAGGAAAAATCATCTAGGTACAACTCTATAATCCAACAGTTCTTCCAAAAATAATTTAAGATAAATATTTCAATATGTTACCTTTCCAAAAAGAAAATCTGACAGACACTAATTTTCCCTGTGAGTAGAAGGATGTTAGACTTTAAATTAGATATCAATAAGGTTGTCTATATTTTTGCATTTTAAAAACATAGCATACATCGTATTCTGTTTCTCACTGAACTCTTATTTCAAAAATACTTCTAACAGAAGTGAGAGAACCACATATAAGAAAAAAAAATACTCTTAAACCTTAATTTATTATGACTCATAACCCTTTCATTCTTTAAGACTGGTTTAGAGAGAAGTTACAGGTTGTGTGTGGACCTAGCAATCATAGTGTAACAAATCAAATAACCAACCAACTCTGAAGAAAAATGCTATTTCTGTAAAATGAAGGGGGGACAATTCTGACTGGAGTCTAGAGACTTCTAAATGTTGTGTTTAGGGTCAAATGTCCCTGTTAACTCTCTGAATTTATGAGACCTGATCAAGAATTTTGAAACATTGCTGTACTAGTTAAACATTGGAGAGATATCAGAAATATTTTCTAAAAGATACATAAAAGTGATAAGGACAGATTGTTTTCTCATTTTGACTTAGAATTTAAGCTCAATGCGTTATTTTTCTGTCTGATCCTGTTATGAAAGAGCTTGCTTGGATGAGGTGGAACCAAATGAAACTCACTTAGAGTTATGCAGGAGAACCATGGCTCATCCTACCAGTGAGACACTTGCCCATGACAGAAGAGTGGGATAAGTCCAATCCACACAAACCCTATCTTCTTCCTCTCCAGGACTAGGACAGGCCTGGAGGGAAGCTCATTTCATCACATGGCAGCAAAGAAAAAACGTCTGTAGCAGTTAGAAGGATATGGATATGATTGAATATAACTATAAATATATGTGTATGTTTATAAAATAAATTAGTCTGTGTTGAATATAAGATTCCACCATTTCCTCATGATCCAGTACTGCAATCTCATACACATCAATAAGAAAGTATAAGAAATTCTCTTATAGTAATGGTTCATTATCTCCAATTAATAAAGTCTGATAGTCCTCTGTATTGTTACGACACATCTCCATAATGCAACCTTCAGTCTTCCATTAATGCTAAATGTTGTTTACACAATGAATAAAATTCCCACTGCACGTCTTTTTGCTTTGTGTCTTCCTACAGCAGAACAAGTTGAAAACATAGAATCTGAATACTTAATTATACTCACTAACATAATGAAAACAACTGCCAATTAAACTCAAATTGTTAAAAATTTTTACTATTAATTGATGCCTTTGGTTTTTGAGGTTTTTTGATTCATGTATGTTCAAAAATTTTTTGGTTTCAAGGAATTTTCATAATTTTTTTATGGTGTCTTTCTTTTCTTTCCTGAACAGATGGAAATGCAGTCCCTTTTCTGAATAATTTGTGTTTCTAGATGTGACATAAAAAGCATGACTGTAATCATCTAAGGCATTCCAGTCTCTACTCCCTTATTCTCTTACATTGTATTGGCTAGGCCATAAAAAAGTAAGTATTTAAAAATACAAAAATAATACGATATTTCAGGAAAATTCCTGGCAATGGAAAGACAAGAATTAGAAAAAAAAGAAACACAGTCTTCATTTTAGGTGCCACATTTTATTCAACTGCTGTGAGCCAAGAATGGGTACAGGTTTGTTAATAAAATGAGGTGAACAAATGGAGCAATGAAGCACCAGTTATGCTCCATAGTCCCATTTTCCCATTATTTAACTTATGTTTGCCATAAGACCCTTTCACTGCTGATTTCTTTGCTGATTTTCTTTCTATATCTGTTGTTTATCCGCGCATTTTTACAGATATAATACCAAGTCACAACTTTGCTTTCTACACATCTTTGACTTACTAATTGTTTACTAAGTGATGATTAAAAGATAAAAACTATATTCTCATGCCAATGGTTCTAGTTTAAGCTCTCCACATTGCATCATCGTTGTCACTAAACATACTGTAAAAATATTTAAAATACTTCTGATACTGTATTGTATTCACAGAATCGACTGAGAAGTGGTAAATTCACTAGTCAATTAGAGATCGGTCTTTGTCAGCCATAACCACTTGTCATTTCACGTATAATCTGCACAACAAATAAATGCAATACAAGCTGATTTTTAGCTATTGATCTAAACTTCTTTACATATAAAAAAACCCTGATTCTGACAAATAATAGTATAAAAGGAAGAGGATGTATAAACTGCTATCATTTGACAGCTAGCATCTATATTGTTTCCATACGTACCAAACAGAGCAGATAATATTTCAAAGTATTTAAAAAACTAACTGCTGTTTGAATGTTTGTGGATATTAAGCAAACTGGTGTGCATTGACGTACATAACCTTATAGCTTATGTCATTCACCCTATAAGCAAGAGAGATCTACTGGGGTGATTTTTGTGCTGTAGTTCATGGGCAATCTCTTAGATTCAAAGCTAGTTCTGTCTCCAATGCTGAGATCTTTCTCTCAAAAAGTAATAGAAAGGCTGAAGCAACTGAAACTCTCAGCTTTGATTTCCAGTATCCTGTCAAAAAGGCAAATACTTTCTCCAAATTAAACTGTGAAGATTTTACACATGAATGTACAATGATTACAGACAGAAAAAAAGGTATTGATAGTGGCTAATTATGACAGATTTCAGTTTCCAAATTGTGTTACTTTTAATTTATTGCATCCTGAATATGACGAGACATTAATTCCTTCTTCTCTTGAAGTTTCTTAATGATGATAAGCAAGTACTGTAAACTGGCAGATGAAGTATCATTTAAGAAATTTCAGATTTCATTAATTGTCACCAAAATCAAAGCAGGGAAAAGGAGAGTCTAGTTTATAGCTGGTAGACTTTGGGTCTACCTAGTGTATTCCTCAAAAATGCTGACTTCTGAAAGCATGAGGGTTTGGGCCATTCTGCCAAGTAGTCTTCCCTGGAGTACAATAAAAAACTTCAGCAGGTGTTACTGGATATCAAAGTATGCTCTAAAGCCAGAGTATTTCTGAAGCAACGTTTTCTTCATCCTTAGCTTACAGGTCTCATTATTCCAGACTTGAGTATTTATACTAACCTAAATGTTACTTCTATAAATAATTGTACTGATTTTGCACATAAATATAAGTATATACTTCCTTTCTCCTTATGTACTACATCTGTGGATTTGTCCCTGACAGCAGGATAATTCACCAGCTGGGATTCAGGGCATATGGCTCCAGAACAGAGATTTCCAGAGCTATGCCCTAGCTCTAAAGACTTTCATCATCCATGGGAAAAGAAGCCTAACAATGTCAGGAATCCAGGTGGTGTAGCCTGATGAAAAATAAATACATTTAAGTGAAAAAACCCAATAACTACCTTTAAAAGTACCATAAATTGAGAGATATTAAGATTTTAGTAAGTAGTTGAAATGCGATGTACATGCATTCATATTCTTTAACTGTTCTAATGAGACATTAATTTCCAGAAAATTAGGAAAACGGGAAATGGGAAATCTCAGAATGTAGAAGACTATGTGTTTGGCCAAATATATACTGAAGCTATCTTAAAACGCACTTAAAAAAATATGTGAAAGATCCCATGTTTTAAAAGAGAAACCTTTGTTTTAAAGCAAAGAACCCCATACTATGATCCGACAGGAGGAGTGAAGGAAACCGTTCTCTGTGTCTCTATGATACCCATTTTTCTTGCTCCAGAGTCATCCTTTCATCAGTCATGTACCTTTTTTTACAATTAATCATTCTACTTTTACAGCAAAATGCAAAATACTGAACTTCAGTTTCTCCCAGCAAGATAATATCTAGAGATATGCTGGGTTGTAAAGTATCACCAAGAAATAGTTTCATTTTTAATAGCTCTAATTTCTAGGTCTCTACTTCTTCTGTAATTGGATGATTCCCAGAAAAAAAAAAAAAAAAAGAAAACAACAAAAAAACCCACCAACAAACTAAGATGATTTCTTTGGTATAAAAATATCATAAACACCATTAAAAATATAACAAGGAAAAGAAGATGCAAATTTTTTTTAAGACGGTGTCTTTGTGGCTCTGCATTGTCCTTACAAAACTGTTGTCTTAATCCACTTTTCCAGTCACAATTGTTTTAGCCCTTAACAGGACTTTCCTCGTTTCTTCCACTTAAACTTGATTTTCCCTTAATAGTTGAAGGACGTTTAGACAGCATCACATTAATTTCAGTGGACACTGAGTTTTATCTAATTCAGCAAGCCAGCCTTTGTTAATTAGGCCTCACAGGACGAGTGATTGTGAAGAACATCTCTAACTGTCACTGATCGATACCCGCAACAGAAGCAGTTCTAGCAGTCAATTACTTGTGTTTCTGAAAAGGAAGAAAGGTCCTATTCTTGTTAACTCCCTACACTTTTTTAAAATCACAAGGCTCCTCTGCCTGCTTTCCTATCTGGTTCAACCAGATGCATACAAATTGTATTTCCTCCTTCTAACACTGCAGCAGGTTCATTCGCAGCAAAGTCCTCTGCGGTCCAGCAGTGCTCTTTAGCAACATTTTATGCTTCCAAAACCATGAGCTTGACTGATGGGGAAGTCAACGCTCCAACAACGCTAACAGAGATTCACTGTTTAAGCCTAGAGACATGGGCTTTGTTTGATTAGGTCCCAGCAGAATAAATATATGGAAAGTAATTTAACATAATGCTACCCTGCCATCCTTCAAAGATAAGGAGCAAGTAGGGAGAGAAACAGATCACAGCCTTTAGCATTTGCTCATCATTTATTTCAGTGAGAATATATAAATATATATATGCATGTGTATATAAATTAGAACGTTGGGCACTTGTAATGATTGAAAATATTCCTTTCCACCTCCTAGAACCTGTTTTTCAATAAGCTCCTGTTCTCTGGGGGGATTATGAAGCTGTCATTCTTGTCATTGAGGACTTAGGGTTACAAACCCCAAACTTTCCAAAACCATCCCTGAGTTGTTATAATATGTGATAAACAGCTAATCTCTCTAAAGGAGCTGGTTGGTAAAATATTTTCTCTGTTCATAGAAGAGAACTGAGAATTTAGAAATTTTCTCATTGCACATCAGTCATGCAGTCATGCATTTTCAAAAACAACAAGTGATGAACCGAAGTGCAAGACTGTAAAGAGACTGACTCCTCACCACTATGCTGAAAGGTCAATGTTTAAAGGTGGAATTAAGAGTGGAAACATATTTTCTGTTTTTCTACATGATTGCCCTTTGTAGCCTCCTCTAAACATCTGTTTTTAAGGGCGTACAGAAAAACATTGGTTGTTAAGCTGTAGGTGAGGGATTGTTTGTTCTGTTGCAATACTAAACAGAGTTATTAGTAGAAAGGCAAAACATTCAGTGGAAAATAAACTCGCCTAAGTTTGGATGTTTACATGTGAGCATGCTAAAATCAAAGGATACCTAAGCAATACACGTCATTGAGTTTAGAGCACAATTCAGCAATTAGACACTCAGTTCAGCTGCCCATGCATAGCAAGCCAGTGTATGAAATTTTTCATGCATAGAGACTCCTACCTACAAGCTTGTGCATCCAGTATTAATCCCTTCCATACACAAATTCAGATATAGAACTCCACATTTCCCTAAGGCGTGAGCGTTACGACAGACTACTGGCAATTTTTACACATCTGCTTCCTTAAAATTATCCAAAAGGCACTTATTTCACACTTCTTACTCTCACCACAACCCTAGTTTCACAAACTCTTTGTATCTTACATGTTAAATGTAAGCTCCTCAGCATGTAGCTGAGCATATAGCTATAGATCCTCTAAATTATTTTTCTGCTTTTTCGTAATTACCCTTCACTTGCCTGTTGTCTGCCTACTCATCTCTCATTCATGTCTCTTTAGTCTTTTTTCCTAGTCTGATATCACCTTTCCTGTACCCTTGTAATGGTTATTTATTTCTGATATGTCCCTCAAGCCCATTTTTCCAAGAATCCTCTGTCATTTTCTCCTTAATAATGATCAACCCATTCTATCTGCACAATTTTTCCTTATATATAATTTTTGCTATGCTTTTCAGACACTCTAACCTATTTGTGTCACAGAACAGCTTGTGACATCATGCCTCAGAAACAAAAAAAAAAAAAGAAGAAAGCTAGGGACTGTTATTTAACATCTCAGTAGTTCCAATAGTTCTAATCAAAGCATTTGTTTTAAGAAGAAAAATATAAAAAAAATCGGTTCAGAGTTTGTATAGTTGTGAGGCTCTCATTCAAAAATATGTTTTTTCCAAGTGAAAAGATATGTTCCTGTTTTATCTATGCCTAACCTTCAGAGAAGGATTTTTGTGTTTCCTCTGTAATGGTTGACTGTCACAAACACCTATGGTGGATCAAAGAAAAGTTTTTCTTATTTTATAGGTGTTAACAATTCCGTTTACTCCTGCAAGTTAACACAATCCTGTCCTTCAAAAGTTTAAAATAAAAGGAGAGTTCCCAAAATATCTTCCGAAGCCATTAAATACTATATTCAAAGGTACCTGCGAAGACGTCTAAGCAAACAACTATTTTCTTATAACAGGTATTAAATTTTTCAAATCCAAGTTGACCTTAAATTGTAATCTAGTATTACGATTGCAAACAGAGCTATTACACTATTTACAGTACTTACCAAAACAGAATACAGTATCTTGAGACAAGCCTGAGAGATTTAAAAAATTATTTTCCAAGTCACTGCTAGCATGAAAATCTATCCTAAAAAAAAATAAGGAAAAAAAAAGACTGATAATAAGCAGAGGTTTTAACAATAGCGTCAAATGTTTTGCATCTAAAATAAAATACTAGTCTCAGTAATTCCTCTTTTAAAATAAATCTAATTGTACAGTACTGTTTTTATGCAAATTATCTCTATTAAAAATACCGTTTACAAGCTTCAGGGCTTTGCAACTCTAATATAAAATGTTATTGTATTAGAGAAGTGGAAGAATATTGTATTATGTGCCTTTATGTCTTAGAAGTTGTGTGGTAAAAGTAAAAAAAAAATATTCAAAGGCATTGTAATTTGAAACAGTATAACCTTTCTTCAGTTTTAAGAACATTAAGACCAACATTAAGGATATGAAGAAAATAAATTGTAAAATATAAATAATTTACAATGGTTGGGCAAATTTGATTCCTTGGTATTCAGTATAGTATGTATGAGATAATACACACATTTTGACTGAAGAAACATCCCAGGATAATTATGAAATATTTAGGGCTTAGGAACGTTGTTTGCATATCTCCACAGCTAATTTATAAGGCATCTGCTTCAAATCAAAAGGCAAAATTCTTAAATATAGATTATACATATACATATAATTTTATATATATTTAAAGCACGATAAAGGAGTTCTGTTATTATTTGAAAGTAAGATTTTGGCAGTATCAATATTGTAGAGTAGCAATTATTTTAATCAGAGATGATCTGAGCATTGTGATCTGAACCAGAACGTCATAGCTTTTAAAATTTCTAAATAAAAAGTGCCATGCAGGCACTACTGATCCCAACTCACCATTCTCTAGCCAAGATATCTCTCTAAAAGACATTTGGCTTTTAAAATGCATAAGTAGTACAGATAAAGTTTCAGTACTATGACCCAGAACTTGTGTATGACTCTTGTCCTTTAGGCTATGCTTAGTTACCCTGGATTCCAAGAACTATTTATTATGAAAAATTTTATAAGGCAATAAATGGCTTTTATGGATGACTACATCAGAGCAAAGCAGATAATCACAAAAAAGATTTATGCCAAGTACATCTAAAACCCATGAACGTTGTAATAACACATCAAAAAAGAAAATTCAATGAACACAAAAATCTACCATGATTGTTTCCTTGTCTTTGAAAATAGTGTTTGAAGGTTCAAAGAGCAAATCATCATTTAACAGAATGGCCTGTGTGGAAACAGCTTTGTATAATAAATCAGAGAGAGAGGGTGCTGGCAAGAGTGGAAACAGGACAGAGACTCAGCTCTGATGTTTTGATCAAAATATTGTTTGGTAGAAAATGAACCTTGTTTTCAGGGGTAGGGTGGGGAATAATCGGCAATACTGAAGTTATAAAAATGTCAAGGATTTGTGGGATTTTTTCTTGAGGACAAAAATGCATTTTTTTGTCGTAGCTGCCTTGAATTTAATACTTTACTCTCCCACAAAAAAACCAGTGCAAAATATTATGAGACTGCATACCAGCAATTGTGCTCAGTGTATTACCTGACCTTTTCATCAATTATTTCATGTTTTCCAAAAACTTCAAAAACAAACCACCAAAGATTAAAAGATAGATGCTGTCCCACCAGAACAAGAGATATAAAAAAAACCTGGAGAAGTGAGTTGCCATCTAATTGCCATATAAAACTTTAAAAAAGAGCAACAGGAAATTTTTCCCTAATAAACTTATAAAGCATTCCTAGAACTCCAGTTGCTATTAACATTTTGATAGTAAGTCAGTAAAGGGAAATATTGGCAAGATTAACATTGAGACAAAATTAGCATCCAGTTATGCACCATCACTTTTTCTGTCACTTAAATGGAGTGAAAAACACCAACTGTCATTCTCATACTTCAAGGAAAAGAAAGACCTCAAGGCATTTTGGTAAAAATCAAAATATTTTATTACTATGTATAAGGCAACTTCTTCATGGGATGACATTATCTTGCATGAAATCACATACGAAGAGAGGAAAAAATTACCATTAGAGGTCTGAGTAGCTGATGAAGTGTGTTAAGTTGGATAAGATTTAGCAATAATGTTTATTTAAAGAAAATGTACCATTTACTTTTGATTAAGAACTCAACTAGCAACATTTGTCCTCTGATAAAGACTGTAATCTGCAGAGCTACTACTAAGGAATCATAGGATCATATGAAGAAATATGCATGAAAAAAACTATGAAGAAATATTGCATGAAAAACATCTTTTTGCCATTGTTTCTTTACCATATTACTTATTTCTCTGAGGTCATAGCAACTTCTTCCTCCATCTGCTACTATTTCTACTAGATTCACACTTTTGAATGTCCAATTTGAAAACAAAACCATGGCAAATAAGTCCTAATTCTAATTGAATAACTGAAATTCAATATTATTTCTTTCTATAAGCTTGTATAGAAATTACATGCAAGAATATTTTAATTTAGGATGTCCTCAAGTAAAATTTTTGTTTCAATATTATTCATGATTCTGTATTACCCAACAGACTTCTCGTGAATAAAGATTATTTTCTACACTTATATAGCTTTGGTCAGCTCAGAAGTTATAAGAAAACTAACTGTACTTTTTATTCTCACTGATGCTATTTTTTATCCTCTCTTTTGTTTTAATCTTTTTTTGGAAGCTGCTAATCTTCAGTGGAGAATCTGACACTCAAATAGACAAAACTTTGTCCTTTTCTTCAATAATATTTAAGAAACATTATAGTGCAAGAAACACCTATTGTGGAGCAGCAAGATTATTTTGAACTGTTCTTGAAACTCAGCAGTTCCAAATGCACACACTGAGCAAATTCTAAATAAGGTTGACAGAGTGGAGAAAGGTTTGCAAAGATTATCGGTCTGATGACCTTGTTTACAGTTTGCTTTCATCCCAAAATGTCTGTGATACATGGAGCTAGTAATACAATATAATATTTTGCCCTTTTGCTGCAGTTTTCATCTGAGGTGTCAAAGAAGTTTACCAACATACAATTCATCTCTGTAACATTGCTTCAGTAAATCTTGTTACATCCAATTACTTCAGGTGAACTGAGATAGAAAAGAATATCTACTTTACAGGCACAAAAAATGGAAAACAATGCATGAAGGATTCTGAAATCTAGGATGCATCCCTGCTTCTAAATTCTCTATCTACTATTTTTAACTATTCCTAAGAGATATTTACCTATTCTTTTTTTATTATGTATGTATATGTCTCCTGCGGGATACTCTACAACATACCTGCGAAAGCTAATTTGCTGATAACTGTAGTTTTGATTAGGAGATTTCACTTAAATGTCACAACTAAATACCTCTTGGAGTGATTGATTTCAACAGCAACTTCTGTCTTCTTTGACCATGTAAAATAATTAATTCCTCCTATTTTAACATTTCTTTAATTTAATTAAAACCTACTAGGTCTTATTTTTGGTCTTTTTTTTTTTTTTTTTTTTTCCTAAGCTTCCATTGATCATTCTTTTTGTTTTCCTGAAGATATTTTCAATTCTTTGGCCTTCAGCCTTCTTTGGGAATTCAGTCCAATCTTGATACAGTATATCTTTTGCAATAATAGTTGCATTTGTATATGCATACATCAGCTGAATAATATTTGTTCCTCCACAACAACATGATACTCCTAATGCTACAAATTACTACAACCACTAGGTTGTTTTTTGTTAGAAAGCCCCCTGCAACATCTGTGATAACTACCCCAAATAGTTACCCAGTTTTATGCATTTTTAGAACTTTCATCTGAAATATGTTTCTGCAAATTCCATATCTACATCATGTGTGAGAAACACTGTTAGAATCCCAGTAAACTCAAAATATAAAGTACATATTTCTTCTTATTTTCCTGAAAACCCTGTTGTACTTTTTGCAGGAGGAAATTAAGTTTGTCGTTGTTTTATGTTACTCAGGTTCTTGTTAGCTGTCCTTTATATCTTCTAAAATAGACACTAGGTTTATTTTTTTGCATTCCTTTCTTTTTCTTCTTTGCGTTCTTCTTGGTAACTGTAATTATTTTATTTAGTTCTCTTAGTACCCAAGGGTGAATTAATCACATTAAGATGATTTGAGGTCTTTAAACTTACCAGAGCACTTTCTTTCCAATTTTTTTTGTCTGTATAGTTCAGACCCCCCACTGTTTTGTCTATCTGATCACAGTTGAAAGTAGTCTTAAAAAAATTAAAAACTCATTCAACATTCCAGCCATTCAGCATAATCTTCAACAGCTTTGCTTCTTCATTGAGTAATGAACTATCTTTTGTTGTTTTGTTGATGTGTTTCTTTTTTCTTTTAATACACTAAGAATGCCCTTTTGGTTCTCTTGTGATGTACTTGGCTTGAGGTACCTCATTGTGTCTCAACCTTTCTAATTTTGCTAATATTTTGCTACTGTTCAATTAGCAATTCTTTGCCTTTCATTACTTCCATTTAGCAATTCTATTCCTTTAGTAATTTAGCCTACTAACTAATTTCTTGTACTTTCTTTTCTTCCTTTTTTTAGTTTAAGGTCATGCAATGTCATACATTTTATGTTATTTCATCTTATTACATTTCCTATCATTCTTCTTCACAGCAATTCTTTGTATCTCTAATATTGTTTTGTTAAGGAATCATCAGTTCCCTAGAACATCTTATTCCTTAGATTCCTTCCTATGGGACCTGGCTTCCCAGAGCTCCTTATGACTCTACAGAAGTCTATTGTGCGTTGTCATTAGCTTGTGTTTTCTTTCAGGAATTTCTTTATTTCAAAATTAGTCTCATCCAAGTTACTCCTACTTTCAAATTTCCAAAATTCCTCCCTAGTGACTTCTGTTAAGCCTATAAAAACCTTATTTTTAGCCTTTATTTTTCCTTTCAGTATACAAAAAGGTCATTCATGCATTTTGAATCCTAGAGTCTGGTTGTATCTACATACACAGAAATACTCCCAGAAATGTCTAAGATGCATTTGCTCAGCTGAATAGATTTTCAGACTTCACTCAGCATGACTCACTTGAGTAAAGGGAAGAACTGATGCTTCTCTTTAAGACATTCTCATGTAATCTACCAGGTATTTAGTTAGCTGTCTTTTATTTCTGCCATATCTGGACAGGTATCTTGGACAACCTTGGACACTACTTCAAATGGCAAGATGTGCATGTCTATAAGGGACTGAATTACTGTATTGCTACATTGACTAGATCTGTAATAACAACATTAGGACTGCAGGCACCTACTGCAGGCACCTAGCTCATGTAATACCTAATTGCATGCTGATAACTACGTTATAAATGCCTCAGTATATGAGCCTCATCCATTGCCACCCAATGCACAATTCAGCTGCAGAAACGTAAATAATCCATCTACTGCAATTTTTGGTGCCCCTGTCTGCTGACCTTCAGTTGTTGCCTCAGAAGTGTAGGGCAGTTCCTATGTCAGTCTACCAGTTCCATGCTGCTATCTCATATACAGCAGGGTGCCTTCAATGGCACTAGATACAGATAGTTTGGGAAATTAATTTATTCCTAAGATTAAGTGAGATAAATCTGTCCATTAGTCTTTATCACACCTACTAAGTTCTAATATTGATTATGTATTAAGAATTCTACTTCTTCCTAGAACTGTTCCTCATCCTTTTGTATTGGTAAATAAAGAGCTAAGGTTGGCAGCATATTTACTGACTATCCTTTCTCTTCCTCATCTGCATAATCAATATCATTATTCCTCTTGGCTATTAGATCTTTGTTTAGATTTCTGTTGTTTTTTTCCTGCTATATCCTTATCTGATATAATTTGTTACTATCTCCTCATTGGGTTCATCTATATGGTGCAGCACAGGGGGAATGACAAGAGTTAGATTGGTGTTAGATGGTGTTAGATATTGTTAGATCTAGCATGGTTCTAACATCATCTATAATAATTGCTTAGTTACAAGCAGCAAAATCTACAACAGTTCCCAGGGCTATATACATACCACATCTATAAGATGCAAAGGGAGAACTGTATAGATGGCTAATGCAGAACAGATTTCCATGTAACCTCACAGATTGCCTTGCCACTACTCCCAGCATCAGGTCATATACTTGGTGCGCCAAAATTTCCTTCATACTAATGAAGCGCTCAGATTTCCCAATGCTTCTCAAACTGACTTCTTGCTCTGGTTGTGTTCCAGCCTGCTTCAGAAAATCTGTCACCAAGGACATTGTATGCCAGGTTTTTTTAACCCATTCTTCCAAGCACTTGCTGGCACGAAAATGTAGGCTGTGGTCCTTATAAATGCAGACAGAATCCAGGCTAAGACAGCAAGGCTTGGGTGTAACCCTCTCAAACATAGTTAGAAGTTCAGAAGCAGACAAGGACCTGCTGTTAGCACACACATTTAAACCTCCTGCTATGAATTCTGTTCAGTTCCTCTCTTCAGGTTTATGCTAATTCATTCTCTGTTGGGTTTAGATCCTTCTTGTCTGGATCACATGTCCCCTGTCACAGAGGACTTTCTGCCTTCTGCAGAAAGTATTTCAGTGCACCACAAGCAGACTCAAACTTGTTAGCAATGTGCCATGTTAGGGATTTGGAACAATTAGATGTAGGAGCAAAGAGGATCATACATTAATTTACCATGCGAATCAGAACAGAAGTTGTAGCTGCATCACTGTAGGCATAATTGAAGAGAAAATAAGTGCCTTTTTCTATTTTGGTGGCATATTCAAAACCAGAAATGCTCCTGCTTAGATGTTAGCAATTAATTAAAGCATAATGCATTTTAGACAAGTGATACACAAGGAATATATATTTTTCTCCAATCTAATTCAATCAGTTTATCAAAAAGCTGCAGTTCTTGTTTCCAATAAGGGAAGAGTGTTCTTCCCTGTTGATTAACTTTTGCTTGTGGCAGATACTTTATTGCTTCTGTTGAAAAAAAATGTCATACTTGGGTGTTAATATAATCTTCACCATGTTATTTCACTTTGAAGTAATCAACTGGATTTTGTTGGGTTTTTTTTTTGTAAACAGATGCTTAGAAAATTATTCTCAGAACATACATAAATTTCCAATTTCCCATTCTCTTTATATTTCAGGTTACTATATATCAATAAATGATATAATATACAGTTCTATACTTAAAATATCTTTCTGCTAATGAAAGCAAAAAAATTTGTGCAAATGTAAATATTATGAGTTCAATTCCCCTCCACAGTTGTGTTGAGTAATTTTAATTAATTGTGTTGAGGGGAAAAATAGGCCTATAAAATTTGAAAGAGTGAAGTAGTAAAACAAAACAACAAAACAACTTTTGGCTATCCTCAGTTTTTATACTAAAAGTGGCTCCTTACTTTTTATTTCCTTTTCTCAAAAGGAAAGGACAATTCATTTGGCAAAAGTTTACTTGCCTCTCCATTTCCGGCTGACATGCTGTTAAAGGATATTAATTCATGAAGTCTACATTCACTAGCATAACTGCTTTTGTACTTTTTTTAAAAAGTTGGCTCTATTAATCAAGTTTGATCACAAGCCTATCTTTTATCCCCAAACTTCAGTAGTTCTATATTTCATATGTCAAATCTCCTGACTTTGTAAGAACAATACTTTCCAGTGCTGGATGTCACTGAACTACATGTTACTTTACCAGGGATATGTAATCATTGTAGCCATAATTGTTGAGACATTTTCAGTTCTATATGACCATTAGAACTGTTTTAAGATTTTTAACATTTACAATTTCATGTTCATTATTGCTTTAGCAGGTTAGAAACGTTTTATTTTTATAGTTATACTAGTTTACTGAATTTCACTGAATTTTTTAGAGTTGGAAGGGACCGTATAGATCATCTAGTCCAACTCCCCTGCTGAAGCAGGATTGCTTAGAGAATGTTACTCAGGACTGCATCCAG
>KZ505692.1:86752-118041 GCA_002844005.1 Limosa lapponica baueri
TGAAGAAGAAGCTCTCTGACTAATTTTGTGGCTTTCCTCTGGACCAACTCCAATGGGTCCATGTCTTTCTTGGATGCAGTACTCCAGGCAGGGTCTCACCAGAGCAGAGAAGAGGGGGAAAATCACTTCTCTCGACCTGCTGGACATGCTTCCTTTTATGCAGCCCAGGATACAACTAACTTTCTGGGCTGCAAGTATACATTGCCAGCTCATGTCCAATATACTACAAGTAATCAACGTTTTTGTTGAGCAAAAGTTTTATTAAAAGGTTTTTCAGATGGAAAAATGTTCTTTAAAAATTAATTTTCATTAACATTTTCTGAATGTCTATAAAAGTAAACATTATGGGTTTACTATATTTATTGCTAATTTGGTTTTTGGGAAAAAAATTAGTAAAAATAATTACTTGGCATAATAATATTCCATAGCTTTTTCTGTTAGCTGAACAGGTCACTGTTGTCCCATATCACAGAAATCAGTAAAAGCAAAGACTTCATTTTACCTCAAAGCATTAAATTATCAGAGAATGAATCTATAGAAAGTATATATTTCTTTGCCAAAGTACCAGTCCTCCACATGTTAATTGGAGATATTAATGCAGAAGGTTCCTTTTCTGGCTTTACCCCACATTTCAGTTGGCTTTTGTCCATTTTTTCTGGAACATACTGTTAACGTATTTCATTTCCAGCATGCCACTCGGCAAGGATTTCACATGCACACCCTATGACAGATGTTCTTCATGGTGCATGATCTTTCCAGATTCATTTTATTAAAGTTTTAATAGCAAATCCTTGTAAACCTTGAATTATCCTTATATGGCCATCACACAATTACACACTTAAAAGAATGCATATTCAGACACTTAAACATTTCCCAGTGCTCAACCTCTTTTACCATTAGACTTATGGTAAAATATGTCTATATGTTTCTCCCCCTTGAAATTAGGCTTAAGCAAGCAAGTTAACCTATGCAGCCTCCGGAAAGCATCAGGCAATACAACTCTAAAGCAACAACTCCAGTAATAATATTTGTTCACAAGATCTAAGAATGTTTAAAAAAGATTACTTAAACTCTGTTAATAAATTAACTAGCAGAGACTATTTTTCTATTTTAATTTTTTGTTCCCTGACTGACTGATCAATGAAGAATGGAACAACTGAAAGGAACTAAGGGAAAACACAGCAGCTGTCCAGAGATGTGAAAGATGATTGGAGGAATTTTAAATGAAGCTTGATCTATAAGCCACGCATGTTAGCTAAAAGGAGAGCAGTCAGATGATAGACTGAAAAAATTAGAGTAACTCACTTGTTAAACAGTTGGCCTCTAGTGCCATTCTAGAGGCAGTAGACTACCTCAGATACTTCTCTTGGGCAGGCAGGTAGAGCCCAATAAATAACTGTGCCATCCCAGAATAATAGCTGGAGAACATAAGAAATTAATGGCCTGCAGGTGTCTAAAATGGTACAAGTCATGTGTTTAGATACATCAGTCTGTCCTCTTTCCTCTTTAATGGAACACTAACAATAAATCTACAGTGCAAAAATTTGAAATATATGACATTCCCTGTAAAGACAAAATATGTGAGTGATGTATTTTTAAACAGAGACAATGCAAAAAAATATAGAAGCCTTAGTGACCATAATAGACTGTAACTGTGGTGCTTGTAAAGCCACTCACATCAAAATTGTACATGACTACAAATGCCTTTAAAGTGCTTTTTAGTAACACCTTGAAGTCTTCTGGTAATCTGTTTACTCTATACATAGAAATAAGAAATGTTTTCTAGAAATTTGATTAATGTTTTGCTGTATTTATTTTTGTTATGTTTGATATTATTTTGTCTGTTGGTGGCAAGACATTAAGTCTGGTATAAACTTGCCCAGCAAGGAGATAACGTAGCAAGAAGTACTGGGAAAGTATCAACGGTAGAAATGCCAACCAAGTTTACTAACTTCCAGGTTTAGTACAAATGTTTTGCACAGTCTTTTATAGTTGCCATATGAATTTTTGTTAGGTTTGATATTATTTTATCTGTTTTTGAATAAAACCAGGAAGTTCATTTGGAAAATTTTGAAGTTGAAATGAAAATTTTGAAGTCAAATTTAGCAGAAGACAAACGCCACCTATTGATTGAAAAGCAATCCAGTTTGAAGATTTAAACTATTTGATACATTGAAAAAGTACTATCACAGGACTGAAACTATCAAGTGAGTTCTTGGACTACATTGAAGATGACTTTTTTATTGCAAAAAAGTAAAAGAATCACCTCACAAATATTTTAGAGTTTCTGCATAATAAATTAAAATCTGAAGGCAGGAAGTAAAGTAAGCAAAAGAGATTAAAAACTAAAGACTTCACAATTCTGAAGAAAGTAAAGAAAAAGCAATTCTTGAAATTCAAGAAAGTGGACATAAACAAGTCTGGGAACTTTTTTGTGAAGAAAGCAGTCTAAAGGAAAAAGTGATATTTCTAAAAAAGACAATATTCAAAGTTTTGATGCAAATTATCCCAATACAAAGGAAAGGTGAGATTAGGAGGTGCGGTGGAGACATCCTTTTTACAAGGAGTCACGTGGAAAAGATGAGGGGTAATGGGTACAAGTTACTCCTGGCAGATTCTGATTGGATGCAAGAGGAAAATTTTTCACAATGAGAATAATCAGTCATTGGAATAATGTCCCCAGAGAAGTGGTGGATTCCTCAACACTGGACACTTTCAAGATTCAGCTGGACATGGTGCTGGGCCATCTTTTCCAGACCATGCTTTTGCCAACAAAAGTTGGACCAGATGACCCTTGACATCCCTTCCAACCTGGTATTCTATGATTCTGTGATATTTTGATGGTTGGACCCAGATGGTAATCAGTTGTACTCTACCAAGATGCTTCTAACAGGAGTTATACCACAGGAGTCTATCCCAGCTACTGTTACATTTAAAGTCTTCATCAGAAAACTAGAGGAGATAAGAGAGTACATGCTCATCAAGTTTGCATTTGACATGAAACTGAGGGGGTGAAGCAGCTGATATGCTTGAGGGCAGGGCTACCATTCAGACGACCCAGAAAGGCTGGAGGAATGGAGCAGCTCTGTGGGTAAGACTCTGGAGTGGTTGTGGGAACATCTATCATGGTGTGCCCTGGCAGCTCCTGGGTTACAGGGGAACAGCCCATAGATCAAGTAGAAGATTGTCTCCCTTGTTAGATCACATCTGTTACAAATGCTAGAGAAATTATAGATTAATAAAGAGATGTATGAATGGAAAAATCCTGTAAGTCAGGAATCTGATTGTCATATTTATAACTGAAAAGTATAGTTTTGGGCACCTGTCACAGTATATCTTTCAGACTAAGTATAGATAATTTCACCCCAGTTTCTCAAGGATTGTGAAAAGTAATTTGCAATAGAATTTTCCTCAAAATTAAGACTAGTATTTGATACTGTAAATAATAAAACATGTAATTCATAAACAGTTATTGAAATTGTATAGAAATATATTTTATTACAGAGCCATAATAATGAAAGGGTTTTAAGAGGTCATGTCATCTTTTCTGCCTCTAAGAGGCAGATGAATTAAACTTAAAGCATTTCTGACAGATATTTGTCTAAGCTGTTCTTAAAATTCTTCTCGTCTACAGCCTCTTTAAACCATTTACTCTGATGTTGCATTAGTGTATTCCTTTAGGCAAACATAGGTCTCCTTTGCTTCAATTTAAGACTAACACTTCTTTTCCTATCTCACATCCTATGAGATGGTTTTGAGCTATCAGTGTAGCAAACCTTGTTTAAAAAAATCACATTTCTAGGAAGCAACAGAAAAGACAGATTGGAAAAAAAACTCCACAGGTCTATATTTGTAACACCATAAAAAGTAGAGTTAAGACCTCATATAGAATGTAATGTACAGTTTTGGTTACCTACATTAATGAACTTAAATTGAAACACTCTCAGAGAAATGCCAAAATAATTACAGTAATGGAAAACCAAGCTTATGAAAAGAGGTTAAAGGACTTGACTTGTTTATATGAGGAGTCATTTAATTTTGTAAGCTAAACATTTGGGGCTTTGGAAGAAGTGAGAAAGAACTAATTAAATTGAAAGATAATGCTGGTGCAAAGCAAACAGCTATAAATTGATTATGAATATATTTTCAGACAGAATAAGAAAAATATATATAATCATGAAGTAAATTTTCACATAAACCTATATGCGGGACTGTAGGGAGAATTAATTAAATTGTTCTAAGACAGTATTTGATAAAATTTATGGAAAAGATTCTGATGATCCAAGAATTATGAAGTTTGAATAAGCATTTTTGATTTCAAACCTGAATGTATCCACAAGAAATATTTTTATCTTAATGTTGGTATATGTTCTGTCTCAATTATTTTGTGTCACTTCTTTGTTTCAAGAATTTCAATAATTGCCACAGGAAACAGAAGAAGGTTTTTTGCAGATCAATTTCTAGGGTACATTTTGTCTTAATGGCCAAGAGTAAGGATGCAATGTTAGTGACAGTGCACTGATTCTCCAAAGCTTCTCCATTTTCTTGCAACATCTCTTGCTTGTAACTAACCAACCGCAAATATGAAGTCAAATCAAGAAAGATCCTTCCCTACCCCAAGAACTACTGTAAGGTTATTTAGAGGGTTATTGAGATCTAATGTATTTGATGTTGATACTTGATTTGGTTTCTTGCTTACCCAAATAATATATGACATTATCACAAGATTATTTACATATTTATAAAAAAAAATTTCCTGTTACTGTAGAGACATAGGACATCAACGGTGATCTTGATCTCTTTTGTTCTATACTATATAAGTGATGTTGATTTCACTTGCAATGTATTTCTTAAATTTCTTATGGGCTGGAAGAAAACATTTATCACTTTGTGATGTGTAGGATTTGTTTTATGTTCCTTCTTTCCCAATATTTCTTTTTTTTTTTCAACTTCTATAATTATGAGGATTTAGAGAAGAGAAAGTATGAGGAAAAGGGGATGAAATTTTAATTTCCACATGCTAATGTTTCAAATCTCAGTTTAACACAATCCCAGACTCTCAAAAATAGTCTGGTTCATCTAGACCAATTAAGTCATTTTTAGAAAAATCTTTTGTGTCTCTGCTGGCTCAATGCGGGCATGTGGCATTCTTCAATAGCTGAAATTGCCAGCTCTAAGAAAATAAAATGGGTTGCTAATATATAATGACTTTATTCTCAATATCTGAATTCTCATGATTAATCAGCAGAAAAAAAATAATTCTGTTTGTCTGACCCAAGAGCTAAAAACAAATAAAAGAAACCAAACTTCTAGCAGTACATTTTCAATAAGTGCAGTATCACTTAACTGGTCCATTCTTTTTAATGTATATCTTTTAGCAACACCCAACTGCTAATGATAGGCAATCCTGTGAGACATGTTACCAAACAACAACAACAACAAAAATCATATTTTTGTCAAGATAGACAAATTCAAATTTGAAGTCTCTGTTTTGGAGGTATATCTGCCTGGTGCAATTTTTTATAATGGATGGGGTTAGATTCATTTGCTTGCTTTTTTGTTTAAAAATTCCAGTTGAGAACAACACTGGAACATTTTTTCAAACATCATATAAAACTTGTGTTTAATATGTTAGTACTTAGAAATTCATATTTTCAATTTTGTATACAAAGCTTTGCACTAACCATTTTTTAACATTATTCATGTAGAAATGTGAACATTTAGGCTAATTTTAAAGGTAGTAATTTTAAAGGCTAAGCAGAAAACATAAAGGCTTCAGTTCAACTATTTAAATAGAAAATAGATCACAACATGTCACATCTAAGCCCACATTATCTCAAAATATGTCATCAGAAATTGATATTTTATCACATTAATCTGTCTTCACCAAGAACTGTGAAAAACATTATATAGAGATGAACTTTCACTGATTACCTGATCAAATGGTTAGTGCCTGCCAGTTCTTTCAATTGCCTTTGGTTGGCTATGAGTAAGGCTGAAATTGAGCAGAATATATATATATATTTTTTATTATTATTATTATAAGGAATAAACTGTATCTCATGCCTTGGGAATTAACATATTGAAAAATCCATTGTTTAATTGAAAGGAAGACTTGAGATTCTAAAATCTATTATTAATGTGTTCTTCCTTTTTATTTGATAACAAACACCATTAAATGCTTATGGTTTTGGCCTTTTTTAGATATGAATGCTAGAATGAATATATGCTAGAATGAATATGAGTGCAAGGAGTCCTCATATTGGTAGAAAGTTCAGGGAATAGGAGCGTGACAGTAAAGCAAAAAAGGGGAAAAAAAAAAAAGAAACGAAAATTTTCCTTGGAAAGTCACAGTAGCCAAAAGAGAAGTGACTGCAAATAGCAGATTTTCTTATCCAGAAATATTAGTACCAAAATATTTATCTTATTCTGCTGCAAAATAAATCTGGCCCCTGATGAAGGACCATTCGGTTCTGCATGACTCAGTGAAAACTCATTTCTATCACAGGTTAATTTTTGCTATTGACTGAAATTTAGATTAATCGTAGGTTTATACCAAGATAATACATTACCAGAGCATAACTGAGAACAGTGAGATTATAGGCAAATGATAACAAAACCACACAAAAAAGAATTAAACTCATAACTGTAGAGAGATAACACTTTTAATATATTAACTTATTAATATGACATCCTTTAATATGAAGGGAAGATGTAATAGTTAATGACCTCTTGGACACAGATGATTGAATCTTAAAAGGAGAAAAAGATAAATAATACAACTTTCAAAGTGCCAGTAAAAAATATCTTCCAAGGTTAACTTAACCAGCTGATGCATTTATAACACTTATATAAGAATAAGCACCTAATATGAGACCACTTATCTGAAAGTAATAGACCACTCTCAGGATGGTGGGTTCAGAGGACAGATTACGAGGCATTATGAAAAAATAATTTTTAATCATTAATCTTTCCAGCAAGGCAAGTTGTGTATTTTCTATTTATAGTAAGTGAGAAAAGTATATATGCCTTTAAATGCAACTATTTTTAGGGTGGCACAGGAATTTATGCAAAGCAAACAAGATAAAAAGTACCTCATTTTAACAAAAATAAAAATAATCAAAAATAAGCCAGATGTCAAAGCATGGCCTGGACTTACAGAAGCATGACAGTGCTTCTCCCATGAAAGCTTGTAGGTCTTTCAGGATGTAGCCTGGTGCCAGATGTTAAAATTTATCCAAGAATCTCCGGAGTCAAAAAAACAATTATACTTTATCCTTCATCTCTCCTGTTTCAGAATCTCATTACCAGAGTTTACAGAAATATTTGTGCTGTAAATATTACAGGTGCTACTATAGGAAAAAGTTTTGATTGCAGAAAAGGTTTTTTGGAGATGTGAAGTTGCTTTGATAAACACAAACACAGGCATAAATAGTATATGGAATAGAAAACAAAATTAATATTTTACTTCTGTCTCTGACTTGTTTGCTGATATTAGCCTTCATGTTTACTACAGTTTTAATGTTCTTCCATGACAAATCTCTCCAAAGCCATTTATGTCTGTGCCTAACTTCTTTGAATTAAGTTATCCCTTTAGCAAAATTGGGATGATAAAGTCAGGTATCACTGAACAGATTAAATTCTTGCACATTCATGTTTGAATTAAGTTTCTGCTAAACTTGGTCAATCACTCAAACATGTAATATGGTCTGTAAGCCAGAGAAATAAACATGATGTCCCTCCAGAAGTAATATGACTTCTGTCAATTTAAGAAATCACCTTTTTGCATCATGCCTCCAAGAGCCTTAGTTTAAGAATAGCAAAGAGAAACTTCATAAATTCTAATTCTTTCCAAGAAAAATTTGGATGTTAAAAATACATTTTATATCTTCAAAACTGATCTTTTTTTGCAGAGTGGACATGGTGTTACAGTTGTATACACACTCAAGGTTGCATGTCAAATGTGTCATGGATAACTGGAATTCAGAAAACTGACCATACCACATATACATGAAGAATTGTTTTTAGTAACCACAATTGAAATGTGGCAGCAAAGGATGGCAGATATCAAGGCGGGGAGGGGAGGAAGATCTTCTAATGGACTTCAACATGATGGGATTGACTTTGAATACACAAGCCATCATTTTTTCTATCCCTCTTGTTCTGCAAAGTACCTACCTGGAAAGTGCCCTGCAGAGCATGGGCACTATTGAATGATGTTTTAATTTTTATTTCTGTGTCTTGTTGTATGTTTTCCCACAGACAGTCAGATGTAAATTAATTTTAGAACAATCAAGACAGGTGACTTTTGATCTAAGGAACAGTCAACATAAACAAAATTTCAGACACTTGCGCAATTCATATACCATTAGCTTTGCTATGAAAGCTTTCCTTGGTTCGTTCCAGCACAATTTCAGTAATATGAAATCTCACAGGCTACTGTTAAATATTCAGTTTATAATATACATTATCATGTCAAAAGATTATACCCATAACTCACTACTACTCTTCTGCTCACATTATTTCATAGCACCCTAAGAAAACACTTTAATCTGTGTTTTGCTTTTAGATTTAATCTAAAACCATAATTCAAATCACATATAATTACATAAGCAATGATATTTAAATAAGATAGAGGCCTGGTGAGCAGGTTGAAGACCCAAGGTTTTCTAAGAGAATTAGTCTGTCTCTGACAGTTGTAAAGACTCGGATGACACCAACTTCCAGTCCCCTTCTGTCCTTTCCCATGCTACCTTATTGCAGTTTCATGAGCTCAGCTTCCTAACTCCGTATTCAAAATGCCTCTTGCAAAAGCTGATGAGTGTTGATCAAATAAAAACTTCCAGTGCTGGTCTGAAATTGTTAACTACTCAGAAGTGGTTAAGTGGTCCAAACTGTTAACCTTTTACTGCAGTTATGTCTATGCTAAGGTCACCTCGCCTCCAACTAGCATAGACTCCACAACATGTGCCTTAATGTGTGTGTGAATTTATGGCCATATCAGAGGTGGTTAAAGTTTGTGCTTCTAGATTGGTACATAATGAACTGCTAGAGTATAAATAATCATGGAGCAATGAGAATGACAGTATATCTGAGAACCGTACGTTTTACTTAACCATGCAAAGAACAAGCGATTGCATTCTCTGAGTAGCAATGCATGTATGGCAATTGCACTGAATCATCACTTGGATAAAGACCAATAGGCTCTAGTGGTGGGGAGAGAGGTTCCACATGGTTAGGTGAAAAAGGTCAAGGAAAGACCATCTTATATGTCCTTACTTTACTAGAAAGCAATATTACCTAAGAATTTTTTTATATGTAACAGTTGCTGTAGCAATTGCTAGATTATTTGACTCATTTTGCACTAGAAGAATTAATATCTAAATAATTAATCTTTTTTTACTTGCATAATTAGCTACATTTTGGATCTTGTGGTTTATTAGGAGGAAACACTAATAGTACATTAAGCTGTCTCACTGATGTAATTCTGCTTGAAATGGATGGTGTTCTGACTGCTGTAGGAGTCAAAGAAAAATTTTCTGTGAAGGATCTACATCCTCTTTCAGTTAATTTTTCATTTGGTGGGTAATATGACAAACCCCTCCAGACAACCAAGATCTATTAGATCATCTAAAACGTCATGGGTAAGATTAGCTCCTTATCAAGACACTTGAAGGGCAACATAATGTGAGTGCATAAGTCAATAGCAAAAGGTTTCTATATGCAGTTATTATGTCTAAGCCAGTGGAGATCTAATTAGAAGAATATGGAAAGCTATTATGTCATCCTGAAATTATTATCTATATTTTATCATATGAATGGTTTTCTAGGTACCAGTTATTATTTGGAGTACAAGCTGAGCTTAGTGGGCTTAACAGAGGTATGTGGTGCCACTCAGGATGTGTTTAGGTATTTGAGATATTTAGACAGGACTGGCAGACATGAAACATGTGGGAAACCTGTGCTCTTCTGAAACCTGTTATGAGGTAAAGGTGGATAGCTCACACCATCTAAACTGGCACTGAAGACCACCAGAGATCTCCATTGATTGCGATGAGAGTTAAAGACACTAGAATGATATGTAGAAATCTATACTTCAGAGGCATGAATTGAGGTGACTGCGTCTGGATCCAACACTGACCTAGAATGTAATTTTATCCTAAGACATTTTCTGAAAACCCATACTTCTACTCCCATTATCACTCCTGTGAATGAAATGGGCTTGTTTGGGAAGCTCACCAATATTTTTATCCTGCTTTCTTTACCCCCATTCTTTTTACTAGGATAAGAGAGGGTAGCAATGTAGAGTCAGAAACAGGGTGAGAGAAAAGAATTGTGGAAGCTAGAAGAGATATTGATGGGATAGAAATCACAGAAGCACCTGGGAATTGTCAGGTAAGAATTAGGGCTTCTCGCCCCAAAAAGGTCACGGGATCAATAGCCCAACTGAAGTGTATCTACACCAATGTGTGCAGCATGGGCAAACAGGAGCAGCTGAAAGCCGTTGTACAGCAGGATAGCTAAGATATAGTTACCATTACAGAAACACGGTGGGATGATATGCACAACTGGAGTGCTGCACTGGATGGCTACAAACTCTTCAGAAGGGATAGGCCAGGGAGGAGGGGCAGTGAAATGGCCCTTTTAGGGAGGAGCCAGATGGGATCCATCCAAGGGTTCCGAGACACCTGGCTGAAGTGCACATCAAGCCATTTTCCATCATTTATTGGGGCCTGTTCTGTTTAATATCTTTATCAATGACCTGGACGAGGGGATCAAGTACATCCTTGGTAAGTTTGATATCAAGCAGATGATACCAAATTGGGCGGGAGTGTTGATCTGCTTGAGGTTAGGAAGGTTCTACAGAGGGATCCGGTCAAGGTGTATTGATGGGCTCAGGCCAATGGTTTGAGGTTCAACAGGCTAAGTCCCAGGTCCTGCACTTAGTTCACAATAACCCCATGACATAGTGTTACAGGTTTGGGGAAGAGTGGGTAGAAAGCTGCCTGGCAGAAAAGGACGTGGGGGTGTTGGTCAACAACAGGCTAAGTATGAGCCGGTAGTGTGCTCAGGTGTATCAGAAATCGTGTGGCCAGCAGGACTAGAAAACTAATTGTCCCACTGTACTCGGCACTGGTGAGGCCACACCTCGAATATTGTGTTGTGTTTAGTTTTGGGACCTTCACTACAGGAGGGACATTGAGGGGCTGAAGCATGTTCAGAGAAGGGCAACGAAGCTGGTGAGGGGTCTAGAGAACAAGACTTAAATGGATCAGCTGAGGGAACTGGGGCTGTTTAGTCTGGAGAAAGGGAGGCTCAGGGGAGACTTTATTGCTCTCTACAGCTCCATGAAAGGAGGTCATAGTGAGGTGGTGGTTGGTCTTTCTCCCAAGTAACAAGTGATAGAACAAGAATAAACGGCCTCAAGTTGCACCAGGGGAGGTTTATATTGGATATTTGGAAAAATTTTTACACTGAAAGGGTTATCAAGCATTGGACCAGGCTGCCCAGGGAAGTGGTGGAGTCACCATCCCTGGAGGTATTTAAAAGACTTATAGATGCGGTGCTTAGGGACATGGTTCAGTGGTGACTTGGCAGTGTTAGGTTAATGGTTGGACTTGATGATCTTAAAGGTTTCTTCCAACCAAAATGATTCTATGATTATATAATTCTGAGCTGTGATGATCCAATCAATCAGTACAGCTGAGCTTATCCAATGTCTTGCTGTACTTAAAAGAGGGCTGTTAGTCTAACCCAGGCATTTTACAGAACTGAATCAAATCTCTTCCAAAGACACACAGCTGCTCTTAGATCCACTCACTGTCTTTCCTCATCTTTGGCTTTGGACTCCTCACTCCATTTAAAGTTCATAAGTATTGTAATAAATGTTTTTCTACTTTTCTTGAATTATTCTTATCTATAAATATCTTTCAAAATTTATCAAAGGTCAATAATATAGTTAGTATTCCAAATTCTACTCTCCAATATACATAGGACTCAAAAATTTAACATATCTTATAGGAATTGCTGCATGAATTTCTTTTAATGCTTATGGTACTGTTTTACATGATTTAAAAATCATTGGCCCATTTTCTAATATTTAAACTTTTTGCCGACAATATAGTAAAATAATAATACACTTTTGTACAGGAATCTTGGAAATTTTCTGGAAGATGAGATTTATTTCCTAATAGATTTAAGGTTAACTAGAACCATGTCACTGAGAAAGAGCATGGTTCAGGTAACACATCCCTGAATACCTCCCTTGAATGGCAGCTTTTCTAATGAGGTCTAGTATTCCAGAGCTGACAGCTGGTAAACCTGAGAGCTAGCAAGAAGTAAAATTGAAATTAAATTAGAAGTCCTAGATCAGCTAAGAAGATAAGCCAAAGAGGTGAAAGACTTTATGGATAGGTGAGAGAGTTTATATATGATTAGAGCTCAAGAGAGCTAAATTCAAAACTCTTAAAGAAACCATCTAATTTCTGCACCGATACTTGCACTGAGAAAAGAGGAACAATTTTATACTCCCATCTCAATTCTTTTCCTTAAACTGGAAGCATTAGAATGTGTTTTACAAAATATTTGTTCAACATCTATAGTAAAACCACCTTTGGATTTCTTCGGGATTGCAGGCACTATTGACATACAAATAATAATGTAACTGGAATTAGAAGTTTGAATATCAAATACTTATTTTTTGCATATACTGTTTTCTCTGAAGAAAAATTAATGTGCTTGCTTTCAGAGTACCAATGTGTTTATTAAATTTGGTACCCACAAAAGTTCAGGAAAAGTCTTGTTCACAGGAAATGGCATTTATAAATTAATAATTTATCATTTGTTTCACACTTTTTAGCCATCATCTCCTCAGTAATTCTCTGCACATGCCCAGTGTTCCTCCAAGATACTTATGGCACATTGAGGATAAGGTCACAGCAGGAAAATCTGAGGTGTATGATCCGAAGTTACATTTGAAATCTGGCTTCACAATGAACTATGTTTTTTTATGGCAGTACAAGGACAATTAATTTTTTAGTTAATAACTTTACAGTAATAGCTGAGAAAGCATCTTATTAGATTTATTTTTCAGGAGCTTATAGCTTTGTGAAATAAAAGCTCTTTCAGCTAAACCTGTCCTCTGTTCTTGTTCTTTTTCAGTTCTTAGATTTTCTTGATAAGAAATTACTATTAACAGTACATTGAACTATTCGTAAATTGCATATCTTGCCAGTGTTTTTTATTTCCCATTCAAATTTTTTCCTAGATGACAACAGTTACACATTTTGGGTAGCACTGAGCATCACATATTAAAATGTAGTAAGTACTGGTTACCTTAGCACTTTGTCTCTCAGTTAATCTACCAATTTACCCTTTCTCATCATTGCTACTTATATGTGCACTTATTACCACCAGTTAGTCACTAGGGGTCCTATAACTACTTGTTAGTTACTGTTTTAGTAACCAGTTACTTAAACATAAGCTCTTAGGTCCATCTTAGATATCCAATAATATCCTACCCAGCCTCTACCTGCTGGTCCAGAAGGACATAGGTTTTCTATAGATCCTATGCCATATCAGCAACACGGATGTCTTGAATACCCTACCCTCAAATAGCACTAACCACCTACATATGGTCTTCTGATTCATGTACTCCATATCTAGTCAGTCAAGTAACTTCCAAGCTGAACAAGCCCAACTTTCCCAGCTTCTCAGCCTTCCTTCATATGGCAAGTGCTCCAGCCTTCCATGACCTCAGTGGCCATTCTCTGAGCTCACTCCAATTTGTAAATATCATTCCTGTGCTTAGGAGACCAAAACTGGGCATGTTATTCCACATATTGTCTCTGCCTAGAAGAGGAGAATAATCCCTTCCCTCAATATATAAAGGTGATGTTCCTTTTAATACAACCCAGGGTGCTGTTAGCCTTCATTGCTGAGAGGATGCACTGTTCTCTCACATTTAATTTGCTGTTCAGTGGGACACAGGCACTTTTGAGCAAACCTGCACCCAGGTTAGTCAGTCCCCAGCCCAGCTACTGTAGGAGTTTAGTCCATCTTAGGTGGAGAACTTACCTTTGTTGAATGTAAAAGGTTTCTGTGGGCCCATTCCTCAGCTTGTCAAGTTCCCTTTGAATGGTTACCCTGACCTCAAGTGTATCACCTGCACCTCCTAATACTGTGCCATCTGCAAACTTGATGAGAGTTGTCTACATTTTATATCCCACCAGGTCCTTCATAAGGTTAAGTCCAAGTAATCCTGAGGAACTCCACTAGTAACTGACCTTCAGGTAGGAGATGAACCATTCATCACTCTACTTGAACCACAACAATCTAATTAGTTTGTCATCCATCTAGTAGTCTACCTAGTTAAACTATAACAACTCAACTTAGATACAAAGATGCTTTCTCTGATCATGCTAATGTCAAGGTAGATGATATCCACTGCTCTCCCCTCATACGCGATCACCTTGGAATTGTTTAGTCGCTATCTCAAACCAAACATCACCTGTCGTGTTCTTCACACTATATGAGTGTGTGTAACAAGTTGTGCCTTTAGAGAATGTCCAAAAAAGCAATGACAGCCTGTTTGAAAATGAGACATTGTTTCACTGTAGTTATTATTTATATTATTACAGTTTTTCCTTTTGAAAATTAATCATTCCTACTATGTATATGTCCAAGCTTCGAATCAGACTTCAGAACATACCCACATACAAAACTAACCTTAATACAGAATCAGTTCTTCATAATGCAAATTGTCTAACCCTAGAGGTTCAAAACTGAATTTTAAGCAGTGGGCCAAATTAATGTTTAATGTAATTTCACTGATGTCAGTATGCATAACATCAACTATTAATTTGACCTAATTTATTAGGAAGACTTTGGGCAGATTGCAAATGCTACTGAGTTTTTGCACTTTGTATAAAAATGTATTATGTATGACCATGAAGCTGAGTGACTTTTATTTGTGGCCAAAGCCATTTGGTTAAAATCTACACATTTGTCTTTTTAAAAAAAAAAAAAAAAAAAAGAGATATTTAATTCATCATTACTCCATATCAGCAGAGCACTTAAAAATACAGTTCAAGCTGAAGACATGCTTAAATATTTGACTCTGTTGCGGTCAATGATTGCTTGGTGTTTGTACTCTCTAACATTTTTTTTAAATTTACTATAAGATCCACAAGTAAAGAAATAATGCTAATCTAAAAAGGTGAAATTCATCAAAATGCAAAGTGTATTCACTTATGTTCTCATAAATATGTGTAAATATTAATTATTCCGCCTGGGGGCTGCTTTCAATTTTATTCATGAAAGGGTGCTATAAAAAGCAGTCTTCTAGAAATAATTTAAAAAAAAAAAAAAGGGAAGAAAATGTAACATTCTAGTTGTATAACTCTCCGTGAACATATGAGCAAGCTTAAGTAACAAATAAATGCTAAAATGTCTCCAATAGTACTACAACAACAATGACATTCAATTTTGCCTTCTCTCCAAAGATATTGACATGGCTTTAGGGAAAAACGTGAAGTATCAGACAGATAGATATCAAGTGTTTTCTGAGGTACCACTGTAATCTTGCTTCTCTTTTTCTTTACTGATGCACGGGACTAGAAGTTCCACTTCCTTCTCTTTCATTACTGCATTGATCCTGTACCACTAAAGCCTTTTGTGTTTGAATTAAGTCTAACCTTGAGTTTCATTAAATTAAGAATCCTGTATCTGAAAGTCTGAACTTTTCTCTAAATTAATCAATATTTAGTAATTAATTTTTTTTTAGGTCAGTCTTCCCATCCTCAGAACTCTTAACTGTTGTTGAGTAGATATTTGTGAGCTTTGTTAAGTTTTGTATACTCAGGGATGAAAAAGTTGCCATTGTTATGAGAAAATCTGATAAACTGTCTGATTGTTCTGCAATTCAGTGATAAATTTATACATTGAAGTTTATGATTTTTGTCTGCTACCAAATGAAGTCCTTGATCTGCAAAGTCCTATATATTCTTCATCGCAATTTTTAGCCATTGGTACTGCCTGGATTACATGATATTTTTTCTGGATTTTCTAATATTTGCCACCAGTTTGAAACTCACTTACCTTCCTATACTCATTTTTCCTTCTGAGAATATCTAGGATACACAAGATTCACGGAAGACATAATAAATTCCCAGTCTTATTTTATACATGAAACTATACAGAACAATTTTCAGAGACCAAATTTCTTTAAGCAATTACTGGAAATTCCAGGACAAGCGGTTTTTGCATTCACAGTGGACATTAGTCAGCAGCTGAGCTGAATTTACAGGATTTAATGCAGATGAATGTCACTGCTCATCATATCCCATATCATAAAGTTCACACTGTATGTCATAATGCTAAGAAGCCGTAATTGCAGAACTTTTAGCCTCCCTGATGATAAACACAACTTTGAAAGTTAAAGGGTTGGTTTTCATTTCTTGCTGATGAGGTGTTCTGTCTGCTGATTGAAAAAAGTAGGTGTTTTCTCCTGATTTTCAGGGAGATTATATTAAGTAAGTCACCATTGTCATATCTTTTTAAGTCATGACTCTTACACTCTTACATTTAAACTTACACTCACACTGCTTGTAAGACTGGACACACACAAGGGAGAAAGCAATTTTAAGGAAGCATCAGGTGCAGTACATAACACTCTTGTGTCTTTGTTACCCTGGACAGGAAGAGTTATTCAACATCCTCACACTGGTGAAACATAAAGCTGCAGAAACAGATTAATTTTCTTTGTTCAATATTTATTATTCTTTCAACCACCTTGAAATAGAAACTGTAAACACTTAGATTAATGGCCTGAATGGTTGTCTAGCTTTGTTACTGCTTCGGAACACATCACTGTGTCTTTAGCTATATGGTGTTTTGTAGCTCCTTCTAGGAGATACTCTTTCATGATTCAAAAAAAAAAGTTATGAAAAGCCTGCTCCAAGAAGAAAAATACATTTGACTATTAATTAACCCAGTCTTTCAGTCTGCAGGACCAATGCACTGTTGTTTCAATTTGATGTTAAAATCAGTGACAGTAAAAGGACAGTATATATATAGCGATAACCTTGAACCTTGAACAGAAATGTAAACTGTTATGAGAAGGCCAGAACTAATGGCTCAGGTCCTCACTTGTCTTGAATTTAAACTGTCAGACTGGCTTTACAAATTCTGCTTTCAAAGCCCACTGCTCCCTCTGGGACAACAACATGCCAGTACAATGCTAAAACTCCTTGTACTTTTTAGGGTGGATTCCACCTAAGGCTACTCATATCCCTCCTGCCTGGGGCCTCTAGTTTCAGACTGCCTTTCATTCATTATTTCTCCAGTTTCTTGCGCCTTGGTGATAAAAATATCATGTCAGCCCTGATTTGTCACTTCACAAGGTTTCTAATAACTACTAAAGCACCAAAAAACCTCAAAGTCTCCATAGAGCTAAAAGAGAGAAAAGACTAGAAAATTAGCAATAACATCCACGTTTGCCTAGGCAAAGGCAAGAAAAATTAACATTTTGCTGAATGATAGGATAGGCTTTCTAACAATTTGTTCCCTTCCCATCACTACCTCTGAATGCAGCTGGTTCTACACCTGAACTTTTGAATTCAGTTTAACAATCTGTTATCACAGCAATTAGTTCAAAAGCAGCAGTTGGCAAATGCCAGTTCCTCAGCAGCAATAAAATATCATTTATTGGTTACTACTACAAAGTTAGCAATATTCACAGGGATTTTACAATGTCTGTCATCTTTCTGTTTTCCTGTAGGGAATCAGCACTAAAATAAAACTTCGATACAGAATATCAGTAGGTGTATTTTTGTTTTGTATTGTGTCTTAGAAGAAGAAGTCAAATTTTTGCTACATTGATGATATCTGATAAGTTTTCAGTTCTGAGCTAGGTTAGACCTATTTTTCCATGTAATACTTCATTAAGTCTGAGTCTTATTTCAAGACAGAAAAAAACCTTAAAACTGTTTACTTTGGTTAAGTAGTTTAACATAATTACAATTACTAGTATTTCAAAAATACAATGACAGACAAACTAATTTGAACAGACGGTTTGTATCTTCTATACTGATTTCTGTGAAAACATTAAGACTATATCCTTACAGGCTTGATGTAACCGGATTTGATTGATTTTTTAAAAAATGCTCCTTTTTTTACCTTTCCACAATTTCAAATTTTTAAATAGTGTGTTCTCTTCTTATATACATAATGTCCTGTCAAACCCAAAGCATTCAGCAGAAACAGATGGCTACAACTAGCTGCAGCCATTATTTGAAGAAGGAAAAGATTGGACAGTACTTTCAAAATTAGGTTTTTGTAATCTATTGCACTTCACATTAGAAGAAAACTTACCACATCAGAGTAGTAGCAGGTAAAACTTTATCCTCAACAAATTATAGATCATGGATCAGAGTCTCAGTAATTTCATGGGTTTTTTCCATACTGGTGAATATTCAAGTACAGTGTTTTCT
This sequence comes from Limosa lapponica baueri, assembly GCA_002844005.1. NCBI lineage: Eukaryota > Metazoa > Chordata > Aves > Charadriiformes > Scolopacidae > Limosa > Limosa lapponica. The sequence continues at coordinate 105,244 of KZ505692.1, forward strand.
TTGTTTACTTGTTTGATTTAGTGGGGTTTTTTACGTTGAAATAAATAGAGAGACATTTATAGCCATCTGACTATATTTCAGATACTGTCATTGCTGTGGAATTTTGACACCCTTTTCTGTATTTACACAGAATAAAGGTCAGATCCAGTACAATTCTCAGTCCCATTTGTAACAATCTTTCTTGTCATAACTGTATTACTTCGTGTTCTTGGAAACAGCCTCTTGAGGAGAAATTATAAATTATATGCATGTGACTGTGATGCTAGTGTTTGCCTCAGCACACATACCAAAATGCTGATTGCTCTTTTAAGGTAGACCATACCAGTATTCCCAGTCACAGAGAATGTACTATGATTTTGCTAAGTTGTTCTTCTGATTGTCTTCATTGTTAAGGAGGAGAGTAGAAGGATCTTGTTTTGAAACTGCCTAGCTTTAGTATAATATACCTTGGTTTAAATTACGGTTTCATAGATGAAGAGCTCCTGTCCCCACCTCCATCTATTTTTCTGTCTAAAGATACCAAAATTCTGAACCACTGACTACAGTATCTTGTCTCTTTGCCTACAGTAAATGGTGTTCCCACTGACTTAATTCAGTTCAAGGACTGCAGCATGCTTTAGGCTCACAAATCTTTGGTCACCATAGCAGGCAACATGCAATCATGCTTTTAGAATTCAAGTCTCAAGCATGTGTCACTACCCGTTGCTTCTTTAATTGATATACTACCATAAATTAAGATGTCGACATGATATCTCATGGTTAACCATTTTGTAATGTCAAACCAGTACTGTATTTTCTTATGCAAAGTGTCTAAATTGTGCTTGACAGATTGTCTTACTAATTAACAGTACCAAATCCCTAAACTTCGTGGTCACTCTCAGACCCTATAGTTATAAACTTAGACTAACATTGCTAATGTATCTGGAAAAAAGTAGCTTATTCTGGTTAAAACTACTTATTCTGATGAGAAGACATGGTTTTACACATAAATTGCCAAAATCCTTCCCTACAGAAAGGAAACTGTTCAAGAAGAAAAATACACTTTTTTCTTTTCTTAGGCATCTAACAGTAGTCATTGGATATCAATTTATGGGTTTAAATTTAAAATACATGTTAATATACAATGCTATTAAACATGTAATGTTGCATGACTTCTTTGTTGTCGAAATTAGTAGAAGTAGATTAGTAGAAGTCCACTGTTACAAAGAAAAAAGGAAAAAGGAACAGCAACAGCAGATGAATGCCACAACACTTAGAATAAAAGATGCAAATCTAGACTCTACCAGCATTTTTATTTCAATGTCATTTAAATTGGCACTAAACATTTTATAATATACATTGGGACAAGAGAATTCTGAAAATTTACTCTGATTTTTTAGTAAAGAAGGGTGGTAAAACTATACAAAAGTTAAATAGAATTTGATTAATATTTCTTCTTTTTATTTCTAGTCTTAAGGGTGTACTCAGAGCTCACAATTCAAAACTTTCACAGTAGATCAGCATGGACACTAAGAAAACAACAGCTTTCAAAATATGCTAAATTAGATTAGTAGCTTTTCATTATTTTAAAAGAATGGGTTGCAAGTCAGCCTTAGAAATCGGTGACAGAAGAGAGAGTAGGGTACTCTACAAGCTCCAGAGAGCAGACAACGGAAAAATTACAAACTCAGCCAACTTGACACGTATGTTGAGCAAAGTCACAGGAAGGATGATATGGTCTACATACCTCTCTGGAATTAAACATGAGAAGCATTATTAATGTCAACTGTATGACATTGTGGAGAAACAATCTTCCCAAGCGTACTTTGCATTCTTATTTAAGAAAATTATACTTTTGATTGACAGTGGTATTTATCATCCAAGGCTTGTTATCTTTCATATGTGTGAGGCATTTTTTTTGAGAATAAGTTAGATATGCTATTAAAGACAAGGTCAGACTAGATTATCAGAAAAGTGTTAAAAAATAGTTTTACAGCCTTGAAAGAAAGTATGTCAATTCAATATCACTGATGCCAGTGTATTTACTTCTTTTTTTTATTTAAGGTTTTTTTTCACCTTTTTAGATGGTAAATAAAAATCATAATGCATCACATCACATCATCGTACAGGCTGTGCTCTGCTTAGGCCTGTTCTTAAACTGTAACTGTCTAGGCTCAACACTGTTTTTCCTTATATCCTTTAACAATAAACTTACTGCTTTCAGTTCTTCATAAATTTATAAAACTTAAGTAACTGATACAGAAGTTTCAATATGAAGTTTCAGTAGTATCATTTCTAACTGTACAGTACTAGAAATTTGCCTAATAATTCTTTTGTCCTGTAGGTACTTTATTTGCTGCTATTTCATTACTAAATGTTTGTACTGCAGCAGCTTTCCTACAGTATACTGATTACTACAAATAGAAACGTAGATTATGCATAACACAGAGAAAGTTTGGGACAAAACAGAAAAAAAATTTGTATTTCAGAAATACTTATTTCCTATTTTATGAGATGCGGCAATTTTTCAGTCCTGTGCATGATAAATATTCTGTCGCAAGTCCACAAAGGGAAAAAAAATAAATGAAAAAGAAAAAAAGGCCAAGACCTACTTCAGGATGGAAACTCAACTCTTGAATGAGTTTAATCTGAGAAAGGATGACCTTTAATTGTTTGGAATAGCTGTCATCTGGTATTTTAGCTACTTTACCTCTGCAAAGTATACAAATAAAGAACCATATAATCTACTCATTCTAAACTCTTGGTATGCACTAGGTACTATTACATACTAACTATGAAGTTAAAATTGGCGGCAGCAACTAGTATTTTTGTGCACAACATTCCAGAATGTCACAGTATTGGCACTGGTTTTGGAAGTAACTTCCTCCTGAAATAGATAGAGCATACATTATATACTTACTAAACTGATTTTCCCAAGCAAACCATTACTGTTCCTGTAGAAATTTTAGTTCTAATAAAACTAGGTGATATTTATCTGAACTTATATTTCCAGTATAATGTATATCTTGTTCTTTACAAATTGTACACTATTTCTGAAAATAATTTTGAGAGGTTATAAATAATATGGGTTGTCATAGGATTCAGTGCAACAGAACACTACACAGTACTGTTTAAAAACCCTAATAGTGGTAAAAAAGAGATTCTATATATCTCATTTTCCTAAATCCCATGTCATATATCAAAAGCTGAGGACGGTCAGAATGAGAAAATAAGCTCCCTGTAGTAAACATGAACAATGAAAAAAAACTTAAATTATAAGATAAAATCAGTAGGGTCCCAAAGTTACATGACAGCAGTCTCTGAACCACTTTCTGAGTGGTAGCCACAATGTTAACAGAAGGTGTTGGGAATGGAAGACCTTGTGTCAAAGTATTTCAGTTTATATACCGTATCTAAACTGTTAAAATTGCTTTGAAAATAAATCGACTATATATTCTTGTATGCCTATTCAACGATAAAAAGACCTACTGAAAGACAGTTATGTGTCTAATACCTGGATGAGATTAATACTGGAAAAGGAACTACAACAAAATATTGGACTCAAATATTCAGCCTCAGGGCTGACCAAAATATAAACTGGTACTAGTTCTAAATTTTGTTTCAAACCTCTCCTCGTGCAAAAACATGCTGAGACAAATCAAGATCTTTTATAAAAATCTCTGGTCTAAAAACATGCCCAGTTTCTCTTTGGGATTCAAGATCATAGTTGTATGTCTTGGACACACCTCTAATTGCAGGTTTAAATGTTTAAAAATAATACTTTTGCATCATTTTAAGCTTTTACAGAAACTTTTAACCCTGATTATGGAAAGCTTCTAGTTCCTTGTCTTTCTATTAAGGAAAAAAAATGTATTGGAATATTAACCTTTGATATATTCCAACTCCTAATGCACTGTAGCATGCTCTATTGTACAAATAGTGATAAGACTGACCTTTTGCATTAATCCATAACACTTTCTAATAGGGTAACATTCAAAGTGTTCCTTTTGCCGGAATCTTACGTCAGAATCACCCTGGAAATCTGATGCTGCACAACATCAGAAGCAGACCAGGTTGAAGTACATTGGAGGCAAAAGGAAAACTAGGGAAAATGTGGGCTCGCTGTTGAATGAGACAGGTGCCATGGTGACAGAGGATGCAGAGAAGGTGGAGTCGCTGAATGCCTTCTTTGCTTCAATCGTTACTGCTCAGGCCAGTGCTCAGAAGTCCCAGAATTTGGACGTAACAGAGAAAGTCTGGGTGAAGGAAGACTTCCCCTTGGTTGAGGAAGAGCAAGTTAGAGAACAGTTAAATAAAGTGGATATCCTCAAGTCCTGATGGGATGATGTAAGAATCCGACAGAAAAAGAAGATGCCTCAAAGCTTGCTTGACGCAGGACTTCTGTCGCCAGCGTACCGATAACAAAGAATGTATGTCCTTGGTTCTCAAAACAACTGTACCCTCTGCCCTGAAAACTTGCCTGCCTTGCAAGGCCCAGCACTGCTTGTGCAGCAGAGGCAAGGGGGGGGTCATGCAGCAACCATGTCGGACAATGATTGGATGAGCACAGGTAACTGTCACATTAATTGGTCAAACTACGAGTCAACAGGAACTATAAATTACTGTTATATCCCACTGCAATTGGGACCCCTCACCACCATTGACCCTCACCCTTCCGAAGGCCTGAGAATCGTGGATCAATGGGATGCTGTTGACTCCAGAGGATCGTCGAGCCATCATGTGGACCGATCAAGGTGGTGATGATATACTATTTCTTGCAGCTCTCCGAAATTTTGCTTCTCCTTTCCTCCTTTCCTATACCTCTGCCTTTTCTCTATCGCCATTTAGCGTCATTTTTAGGTAACAATAGTAAAATTATAGTAAACAGCATCTGACCTTGTTTGTGTCTTAATCAGGCCCCTGGAATCACTTCGAACGCCCTCCCGGACCAAAAATCGGACTGGGACCTAACAGATGCACCCACGAGTGCTGAGGGAGCTGCAGAAGTCATTGCTGGGCCACTCTCCACCATCTTTGAAAGGTCCTGGAGAACAGGCGAGGTGCCTGAGGACTGGAGGAAAGCCAATGTCATCCCAGTCTTCAAAAAGGACAAGAAGAAAGACCTGGGAAACTAAAGACCAGTCAGCCTCACCTCCATCCCTGGAAAGATGATGAAACAGCTCATTCTGGGAACCATCTGAAAGCATATGAAGGAAAAGAAAGCTGTCAGAAGTCATCAACATGGGTTCACAAAGGGGAAATCATGTCTGACTACTCTGATAGCCTTCTACGATGGCATGACTGGATGGATAGATGAGGGGAGAGCAGTGGATGTTGTCTACTTTAACTTCAGCAAGGCTTTTGACACCGTCTCCCACAGCATCCTCACAGGTAAACTTAGGAACTGGGGGTTAGATGAATGGACAGTGACGTGGATTGAAAACTGGGTGAAAGACAGAGCTCAGAGGGTCATGATTAGTGGCACGAATCTAGTTGGAGGTCTGTGACAAGTGGTGTTCCCCAGGGGTCAGTACTGGGTCCAGTCCTGTTCAATATACTTATCAATGACCTAGATGAAGGGATAGACTGTACCCTCAGCAAGTTTGTTGATGACACAAAACTGGCAGGGGTGGTTGACACACCAGAGCGTACGGTGCCACCATATGGCGAGACTTGGGCAGGCTGGAGAGTTGGGAAGAGAGGAACCTGATGTAGTTCAACAAGGGTAAGTGTAGGGTGCTGCACTTGGGCAGGAAAAACCCCATGCACCAGTGCAGGTTGGGGGCTGACCTGCTGCAGAGCAGCTCTGAGGAAAAGGACCCGGGGGTCCTGGTGAGCAACAGGATGACCATGAGGCAGCAATGCATTCTGGTGGCCAAGAAGGCCAATGGCATCCTGGGGTGCATCAAGAAGAGTATGGCAAACAGGTCAAGGGAGGTTAAGGGAGGTTATCCTTCGCCTCTACTCTGCCCTGGTGAGGCCACATCTGGAGTACTATGTCTGGTTCTGGGCTCCCTGGTTCAAGAAGGACAGGGAAGTACCAGAGAGAGTACAACAAAGGGCTACAAAGATGATTAGGGGCCTAGAACATCTCTCTTATGAGGAAAGGCTGAGGAACTTGAATCCTTTTGGTCTGGAGAAGACTGACGGAGGATCTTATCAATGCCTATAAGTACTTAAAAGGTGGGTGTCAAGAGGATGGGGCCAGTCTTTTTTCAGTGGTGAGAGGACAAGACGTAACAGGCACAAACTTGAACATAGGAAGTTCCATCTGAACATGAGGAGGAACTTCATTATTTTGAGGGTAGCAGAGCACTGGAACAGGCTGCCCAGAGAGGTGGTGGAGTCTCCATCTCTAGAGACATTCAAAACCTGCTTGAACATGTTCCTGTGCAAACTGCTCTGGCAGAGGGGGTTGGACTAGATGATCTCCAGAGGTCCCTCCCAACCCCATATCATTCTTTCATTCTGTGATTCTGTGAAAACCTACTGCTTATTCTTAGCACCCAGTTCAGAAATTATATATATTTTAATATTATATAAAACAAAAGCTCTTTGAAGTCAAGGTTGTTAAAATACATAAAAATGATATGGAAATATGTACAGTAGATTATACAATAGAATTGAAAAAGTTTTGACTATTTTCTTCAAGGTGAAGCTGACATATATTAGCTAAAAAAATTATTTTTATGATTTAATATAGCCACCGGTCAGTAAAATAGTTAAGGCTTCTGTGCCACAATCCTTTTGTGACTATTTAACAATAAAATTCCTGAGCTCTTCGCATTAAATCCATGAATGCTAACTGAGATTTAGTGTTGTGACTTTTAGATGCTCTCCAGTAGTAGAATCTCAAACTCAAATTTAGCCAGCCATGTTATAAACCAAAATAAAATTAACAGTGAGAGATCTGGGAAACTTGAGCTTCATATCCATGTGGACGCATGCAGGTGTATCACTCTAATTCTGCCTGTGATGTCCAGCCTGGCTGCCCATAAGTCAGCTCCCACTCAGAAAGCATTGACAGAATGTGATGGGAGTCACAGTTAGATCTAACTACCAACCGCTCCTCAACATGGCTACTACAGTGTGATGGTGGAACAACTCTTTTTGTATATCAGGGTCATTTCGTATATCAGAGCAAAGGTGAAACACAGATCTGTCTACACCAGCTAGTCAACAAACAACCAAAGGATAGGATCCATTCTGTGAAACCAACTGACTGACTGGATGTTGCCTTCAGCAGAAAATGCCAAGGGCTTAAGTATCACCCTTACAAGGAAATGTAGACCATAATTCCAAATTTATCACAAATATTTCTGCTAAACAGTATTAGTTTGATAACTGTATAGCTTAGTTTTCAATTAGCTTGATGGAATTTGTAATCATCCTGCCTAAGTGATTAATTATGTCATATTTCATTTTTGTTTATTATGGTTCATAACATTTGTAAAAAGCACATTTAAGTAATCTTTTCTGTCAGTAATGAATTGGGGACAGACTCAGGGAGAGTACCCAAGAGAATCAGCAGTTCCACCTGAGAGGTTAGACATTACTTTTTATTCAACCCTCAAGTTCTCATATTCATCAGCCTGTAGCACTCTCAGCCATTAAAATTTGCATTTCCAAGCTAAAGGAGCAAATGGAAGCAAAACAGAGAGTACAAAAGACTAAATTTCAAAATTTATTCCATTGTGGCATGGCTATAATTTTGCATGAAGGACCATTATCTTATTTTGTTAACATTTTAGGCAACATGAATTTCTTGAATTAGTTGTATGAGTCCTACACTTAACACTAGAGAGAGTTCTCCAGTGTGGGACCTATAACACACCGTCTGTGGAACTGCAAAGGAAAAAGTTACACAGTGGTTAGTAAATTCTAAGCAAACAGTTTAAAATCACGACAGCTTCTTTTGGTTTACTTTGATAAAATAGAGCAGATTATAAGGTTTCTGCTTTCCTTAAAAATTTGCTTCATTTGGGGGCGTTTCTTTAAAAAAAAAAGGAAAATTAGGATTGTGAAAAAATCAGAGCGCACTGAAGTTCAAATATATAAAATTTTAAAAGTCTCAGGGTTATGTGGGAACATTTAATAGCTTTTTTTCTAATTGCATTAAGATGTCAAAATTACCTGCAGAAGCTACCCAGGGTTCCACAGAATCCTCTTTTTTGTTAAGCACAACAGTTGTTAAGCAAAGGCAAATGAATGGCAACATTAATATTCTTGACATGCTCCAATATTGTGATGATGAATGCCATAAAGAAGCCTATAAATAAAAAAAATAATGAAGCAATAACATAAATGGAGGTCATGGGTGTTCTTTCCCCCTCCTTCACTGTTATTAGTGAAGCACTTAAGCGTGTCCTTAGCTTTAGGTATGTGAATAGTCCCATCAAAGTTAATAGTACTATTCACATGTTTAAAATTAAACATTTGCATAAGTGCTTTGCAGACTTAAAGGCTTTAAGTGAAATGTTCTACCAAAACTGAACTCATCTTGGTTTTAAGAACAAAAGCAGTGACACGAAAATAAGTTTCCACTTTGACCTGCCATCTAGAAAAGCACTGATGACAAACGGAATAATCAGTCAGAGGTCACACTGGAAGTCTGTTACTATGATCACAGAAAGGGTTTCTTTCTTATCCTATAGAAACTGACTGAAAGCAAAAAGTTTTCTTCTCAAGGAAAAGTGCTAGGAAGGAGGAACTGTAGATCTGCAGCATATTTACTTTAGAATAGTGAAGGGTAGGTGCCACTTTGTGAAAGGCAAGATCCAAAATGCTGTGGTTCAAGAAGCAGGAACAGAGACAGATTCATGTCTTTTTGATATCTCAATGACACTTCTCTAGATCCCTGAGGATCAACATTCCTCAAGTTAAGCGCTTGTTTTTGTGGTAGACTTCCATCATTATGGTATTATTTCTTGGAGCAAGAGCTGTAGATATCTGGTAGAGCATTATAGATGAGACATATGTATTGATTATCTTGAGCAACTGAGCACCTCACTTCAACATGGGGGTCTAAGGAAGTTCGAGTCTAATGAACAAAAATGGAGAGAACTTCAAATTTCTCTTCTGATATCACTCTTTCTCTGAGTTGTTTCAGTTCTTGAAAAATTGACTGAATAAGAACTTCTCTTGATTCTGGTGATATGTCAGAAACTTGTTTTCTAATCCAACACATCTAGGATGGTTTTAGTTTTGATAGAATCTAAATGCCTGTACATTGTATACATCCTCCATGCAGCTCCTTAAATAAAGTGTTAATCCTGCAATGTAATTATCAGGTTTGACTACTGTAACAAACATTTATGAGTTAAAAAATAATATATTACTATTAAACTATTAAGAAACCCAATGAAAGACATACTGTCTCTCATTGTTTTCGCTGTCACAATACACTGAATGTTCAAAAGAGTGTAATGTTCTCCTCCTCAAAGAATGACAGACCTATAATCTGCTTGTACTTATTTTGTTACACAGACTAAGTAAAAAAGACTTTTGGAAAACAACCAGCTGAGCTTTACAGATTTGATCAACCATTGGGCTAGTTAACTGTAATAACATGAAGGTGTTGACCATCATTAATGGATGATAAATCACATAGCTTTTATGCTTACAGTTGCTGTTCATAGCCTGACCCAATAATATACCAGAAAATTATGTAAATATAATTTAGGATCTAAGATCTTCTAAATATGAGCATTTTAAAAAGGTAGCTTGACTTGTTTTATTTAAGGAAGTCATACCAAGGAAAAATATACATGTAGAAATAACTAATTTGGATTACATCTGGATTCTGTTGATCCAAACAGAAGACTGCGTAGCTCTTGAAGAAAAGGCGGCTTGACTTGCAGAATTTATCTAATTTCTAAGGTTTTTTTCATGGGATATTGCCATATTGCAAGTCAGAATGCAGTTCTTTAACTTTTCATGCTCATCTTATCCTAAACAATTTTAGGTTGGAAACTCTTCCTCCTCTTATACAGAAACCAATATGGCTTGATATCCCATGTCTCACATCCCACCCTAGGTTCTATTTATATATAGAACACACTTCAGTTTCAGATTTTATCATAGGACCATATATCATGGGCTTCAAGAAAAAGGCGATGTTCACACATTGAAGGAACAGCTGGCAGCTGTTTTGGTTTTGGTTTTTTTTTTAAGATGGTGATGTATGAAATTCCCCTCTTCAGAATATCTCTGTGATTTAGTTCAATTCCAAACTGCACTGAAGCCCGAAAAAGATATTAAAAAGGAGCATATTAACAAGGACTCACTTAAGCCAGCAAAAAGTCCATTGGGGTATCTGACTTGAACTAGCTGAGGCACCAGCCTTTAATTTTTCAGATTCATGCCGTAGTAATTCTGGGGGTATAAGATTTGCAAATTATAGTGAACAGTTATTATATTCATATAGTTTATTCAAAAACAAGATACAGAAAACAATAAAACGTACAAAACTACAGTATTTAAAAGGAAGAGCCATGGCTACTATACACAGGCATCCTATAACTCATCTCTGCTGTTATTTTAATCTCATCTTTAACTAAAATCATGGTCCAAAATGTCAAGTATCAACAAATGATATAATTTAAAAAATTATGGATAAAGGAAAATCTAATGGGTCAGAAAATATAATATTTAAAAATGGTATAAATTTATAAATGCAGTTTTTCCAGAGTGTTTTGTGCTACTTCTAACTTTCTCATTTTTTGCTGCAGTTGACTTCAGAAAAGTTTTGGTTTGCTTTTTTCTTGCTATTCTCACAATATGTCTTCAATACATGGTAGATTTAAAGAAAATACAAAATTATTGAATCTGTGATTTCACTGTCCTGTTAATCTGTCATTTTAAAATCTCATTTGAAATTGGCATTCATTCATTAAGTGTATTTTATACATTTTGGGAGTACGTCAAGAGAAAAGAAAAATTTGCCTGGCAATATTTTCATTGAAATGCACTTATTCACAATTATGTGACAAGGTTCACTAAAGCTAAAAAAAAAAATATCAGCCTACCAGGTGCTAAAAATGTCCCTGAGGCTATCCTTCACTGAGATTTAATAAAGCTATTAAAAAATCAAGGAGGAAAGTTATATTTTAAATGTTTTTCCTTCCTTTTATTTTAAATTTCAACCTGTCCTTTACAGTGGAAATTAAAAGAAATGAAAGCACAGTCTCTTGATTTTCATCAATATGTCAATCATTTAATCTGGTAACCAGTTCTCTCTTTTAAAACTCACTTTTTAAGGTGTTGACATTGATATTCTTCAGACAATTTTAATAAGGAAAAATTCAACATACTATGAGTTACTGAGGTTTCAACTTCTCCTTTTCAGGAATTCATACGGCCTGAAATGAAAGTGAAAATATATTTTCCCACAATCTCTCCCATTCTCAAATTTGGCCACAGATGTATAGACAAATGATGGCATATTTTCTTTTCTGAGCAAAAGTAGAAAAGGTGCAGATAATTAAATAAATTGTTATAGTTGCAATACAATCAATCAGACAATTGTAAATGTCTGTGGTATATAGTCATAAAAGTAGCCACCATATGTTTCTGAAGAAATCATATAAAATGCCTGATTTGCTTCTTTTGATTAGTTAACTAACCCAGCTGCAAACAGGGAAATATCAGATTGATGTACCTTGACTTTAGGAAGGGCTACCTTACAGGACATTTTTCAGAATCATCCCAAAATGTATGGTCTGACTAAATTTACTATAATTTAAATGTACAGCTGCCTGAATATATTGCACTCACTGGTTTGCTATCTAAGTGGGCAGGTAATTAAAGCAGGCTCACCAGTCAGAATAACTCAATATTTTTAATAATGACTTTGATGATGGAGAGCTGAATACAATTACAAAATGTTACCGCAGTAAATGGTTAATAAATCACAAGCTGTATTTGAAGGCACTACAACGATTCTACTGGAAAAAAATGACAAATCTCACATAAAAGACACAGAAGTCAGTTATGTCCTCTGATACATTGCTAGCAGAACCTCAAAAGAAATACTGCATGCAATTTCGGGCACCACATTTCAAGATTTTGGACAAGCTAGGTAACGTCTAGTTATGGACAACAAAAATATTTGACAAAAGAAGTTAAAAGAACTGAGCTTGTTCAGTTTAAATATGCAAAAACTGAAGAGCAGAGACAGCATAACAGTTTTCCACCAACTAAATAACATACAGAGACAGAACTGTGGAATATTTTTTTCCATGTTCATGGAGGTTGAACTAGAAGAAAACTGTTTTTTTTTTTCCCCTGTAAGAAAAATTCAGAATACATATTAGAAAAATATAAGGCTTTTTAGGCTTTTCCAGATATTAATGAGAGAGCTTATACCTTCATAAAAGGTTATGAAAAAAAGGTTAGATAAATATCTTCCAGAAAGATCTAACTGTACTTGGTACTAGTTCACTGATAAGATATGGCTAAATTATCTGTAATTGCCTTTTCTCCAGCTGTGATATTCCTGACACAGTAACCCAACAATTATCTAAATTATCAGAAAAATGTTCATTAAAGGAAAGAGATGCTAAACATTATCCACAAAACACCAAGGTTCATAACATTATAAACTGGGATGCTAATGATGTCTGTCAAAGTTGGCAAGTTTTTAACATTGTGTTGCCTGTTTTCATTTTCTTTTAATTTTGCTCAACTTAAACTGATGGCATTTTCAATGCTCAGGGTGATGTTTTAACAGATCATCTAAAATGGTTCTGTCTTTTAAAGGGTAGGAGATTTTCTCCATTCTGATATCCTGATATCAGGATATCCTGTTGGTTTTTTTTT
>KZ505692.1:118059-156530 GCA_002844005.1 Limosa lapponica baueri
TTTAGGTAATGGATCCTGCTATGAATTTTTATCCATTACAGCTCATTGCTATTTGCCAGTGAAACTAGTTTAGGTCCTGGTATCTACATTGAGAAGTAGGAACCTGTTTTTCCTTTGCCTTGAATATCTTTCCCTTACACTTCCTTTTCTTCTTCTTGACAGGCATTCACCACTTTTTCTCCAAGGCAGTACAGTGAAAGAAGCCATCACCAGACGAAAAGGCAGACAGAAGAGTGGCCATGCTTTGAATACACTTGGAGACAGCGTCCTTTATAGTAGCTGACAACAGCTGCTGAGTGGAGGCCATGGTAGAAAGAGCTCTCTAGTCCAGTTCCATGTTCCCCAGTACAAGACAGACATGGACATACTGGAGAGTCCAACAAAGGGCCACAGATCTGATTAAGGGACTGGAGCATCTCTCCTATGAGGAAAGGCTTAGAGAACTAGGACTATTTAGCCTGAAGAAGTGAAGGCTCAGGGGGGATTGCCTCAGGTATAAATACCTGAAGGAACGGTGTAAAGGAGATGGATCCGGGCTCTTCAGTGATGCTCAGTGACAGGACCATTGGCAGTGGACACAAGCTGAAACACAGGAGGCTCTGTCTGAACATTAGGAAACATGTTTTTTCCTGTGAGGGTGACTGAGCACTGGCACACATTGCTCAGAGAGGTGGTAGAGTCTTCCTCTTTGGAGGTATTAAAAAACTTTCCAGACACGGTCCTGGGTTGGACAAGGTGAGCTCCAGAATTCCCTTACAACCTCAACCACGCATCAAGCATGCTACAAATTAGACCCTCATGGATTTCATCTGAATTCAACCACAACTGGTTTTGTTTTGTTGTTTTGCCTTTCTCACTTGTTATGAGGGAAACCTACTTATAGTTTCTGCAAAAACAGTTCTTTCAAGTATTTCAGTATATTTGCTCAGGTTATAATTGCGTGTAGACATTGAGTAAGAATGGAGGGGGCAAACTATGGAAAACTAGCTCAAATTAACTAACAAAAGACCCTGATGGCCTTAATTGCTTGTTCAAGTGAATCTCCATGATATGTACTCTTTTCACAATATGTACGTCTATCCTTAATAAAGGACTAAATAAACTTCATTGAAGAAAAAGTTAATTCCCATATTCTTTACTACAAATTTCTGAGTTATTGAAGTCAGATCAGATGAAAATATTCAGAAAGAGATTGCTTTTCCAAATTTCCCTTCTCCAACTTTAGGAACAAAGAACTAACACAGATTTGAATTAATTTCCATAATCTGTGCTACTAGACATATTTCTACTTATTTCCACTAAATTTTGCCAAATGGCTGATCCACCTCTCCCCCCTTCCAATTTGTCTTTCATTTCAGATATTGAATTGCGTTATTTATTTTCCTTTTCAGAACCTCTCTTTCAAAAGAAAAAAAATATGTATATTAAGCAACTTGTTGACTCCGAAATGACAAGAGGTTTAAACCTGAAGTGGTGAGAAGTGTTGATAGCATGAAGATAACAGGCTAAAGTTAAAATCTTTTGCTGTGTTAGGAAGTCTCAAAGGAGTATGAGTAAAATCTCAAAATCAATATGAAATCCACGTATTTCAGCATTTCAATAGTTACCACCCAGCTACCACATAAAAGTTCAGTTTCATCTTAGAGGCAGTTGATAATAAGTGTAGACTAAATGTAGTTGTTTGAAAATCACCTGTACTGAGCAGAAAATTCTATTTATGCCACCCTTAATCTATTTCCAGATTCAGAGGAGTGTCGCTCCTTATCATAAAAAAATAATAAAACTGAACTAACATAATATTTTGGAATTCCACAACTGAATTCAAATATTATTTGTTTTTATTCTACATTTGTTATAATACAATGCAACAACAAGCAAGAATTGTTAAAGTTATTAACTGGTTTAAAAAATGTGCATGTTAGTTTTCTGGGTAAAACAACCTTTATTCTTTGAGAGTAGAAGTTAAAATGAGAAAAAAAGTTTTCTTATATGAAGTAATTAAAGTGATAACTTTTTACTTATAGCTGTCTAAGGATTAAAGCTGGTTATTGAAATAAACCCTGTTTTCCATATTCTAGAATTTATTAATTCTTTTTTTTTATTTATACCCAGATGTTCAACCTAATTTAGGCTCCTTAGACATAAGATATGCGAAGATGTAATCTGAGTCTCAGCACCTTAGTACTTCTATTTCAGTCAGTCAAAGAAATCTTTAAATCAAACAATGTGGTTGAATGTCAAGCCTTTCACACATATATCAGGTCTCTTGGCTGCCAAGCAATGTTTCTCTGTCAGATGAGTTTGTCTGACTTTTTACTTCTATTATTATTTCAGCAGCAATCAAGGAAAATTAATCTTTGTCAATCAAACAGAATAAAACTGGAAAAAAAGAAGGAATGAGTTGATAGGAAATTAACCAAACAAAAAGGAAACTATACTGAGTTAACACAAGCTGAGTTTTAAAAGTAGAAATGAAGATACAGTAACAACTGAAGCAGTCAGAATATTTGGAACCTGTAAGAAGGTTTTGGCATTCATGCAAATATGTAAATAAAGTTACTGGAATGAGTGGACGTTAAAATAATTTTCTAAAATGTTTTCCAAATGCTAAAGTGTTGGTTTGGATTTTTTTTCCTTTTATAGCCCTGATGGAGATCTCATGTCCATCTTTCCACCTCATCCTCATTTGAAGCAAGGACATTAAAACGCACTCAGCCATGACCCATCCCTTAATCCAGTGCTCACACTGGTTGATATAGACCTCCAAATCCTAATACTTATTTTGTTTCCCTTAAAACTTCTAAGGAGTTCCTTCTTTTGTCTACAAGGTAGGTTTGATAATTAAAGTTTTCTGACTTGATACTAACAGAGATAACTTCAACAAACGTAATTCTAGTGATTAACAGTTGCCTTGAAGTCCCTACCATTTGATCTTAGTCTCACAAAATGAACACATCTTTGACTAACAGCTATTTATGAAAGTGAAGCTGCCACACCTAGTTCTCCGACAGATACATGATACCAAAATTTCAATTAAAAACTTTTAACAGACTAAAACAGCTGAGCTTTGGAGCCATTTGGATCTAAACCCAAATGTTGTGACTAAGAATGGAGGTAACCGATCGCAATCATTCAAAAATCTCAGCTTCCCCCAGCTGTTCCACCTCCTGTTTTCTGCATTATTGTTTGAATAATGTTCTTTTTTCTTTCTGCCAGCTCTGTTGTATTTTTAGACTTTAATCACATTTTAACAATTGTTACATGCATACCTTCTGACTCACTATCTTAATTTAGTTTCTTTTTTGGAGGCGTATTTAATAAATCTAGTTTCTTATTTTGACATCACTATCATTTCTCAATTCTTATACAGAGTTGTTTTTAAATGCCTATTGCTGTTGTAATGATTAATCTTTATTGCTCTGACCTTTTCTTTTGAATTGTTTATAGAAATGTTTAAAAAAATGTTTGTGGTACTCCTCATGATGTATGTTTACTCTCAGTATAAGGACACTAATGCATAATCATTGAATTAGTTGAAACTCTGGCTTTATCTATACTTGTAAACTGAATATAGACAGATTGCAGCCCCAAATACTGTCAAATGGGCATCCATATTATTGATTTTTAGCACCGTTTCCATGACATTTTTGGCCTGGATTATCTAGCAGTCTCCCAGGAGGTGCTTGGGCATGGACAGTGCTTAGACTAATTGGGCTGTTGTGGGTCAGGAACCATACGTTATTGATTGGTATAAAGGTTGCTTTAAATACATGTGGCGTTGGAGGAAGCTTTACCAGAGAGGTCATTGGTTTGACCTATTTTCACTTTCCGGTGCAAAGTCTCCAGGGATCTACTGGGCTTTGAAAACAGGACACTCTGTTCCAAAAGCAACTTCATCACTTCCAAGCAGAAGGAAATAAACCCTTTTTCTCATTAGGATTATGGTGAATTTCTGGTCTTAGTGGTTCCCAAATCCATATAACATAGACATTCATGAACATTTTAATTAGGCTTTGAAAAGATGCTGGAAAGAGATGTGAAATCAGTATGGCAATTTGATACACCGTTAATTCTAAATAACATCCCTGATGACAGCCTTATTGGATATTTATAGAAATTTAATCGTAATTCAGAAGTGGTCCAACAGACAAAAGGATCTGTTTTAACTTCATTTAAAGTCTGTGGAAAATCGTATCTAAACAGTAGAATTGTAGGATAGTTCAGGTTGGAATTGCCTCAGGAGGTTTTATAGCCCCACCTTCTGCTCAAAGTAAGGTCAGCTAGAGGTCATACCGGTTACTTAGGTAACTTAAATGAAAATTATGTTGGACTTGTTTTTCTGCTCTGTTCCCTTCCTTTTCCAGAAACCTTTCAACTGAGACCGAAGCAAGAAATTAATTTTCCAGTTTCTCATAGCATTATTAGTGCTTTTTAAAAATAAGTCATTCTGAATACTTTTAACTTGATATTGCTACTACTTTAACCTAAAGTAAAAGCAAAATAATATCTGTAATACACAAAAGAAAAACAAAAACAAAACAAACAAACAAAACAACCTCCACCTGCAAGGTGCATTTCTCCATAACATCGGGTTTTCTACAAAACAGCTTGATTTATTTCACACAAATCTCAGTCATTTACTAAAGAGTATTACAATTAACACACAATAGTTTTGTGAATACTTATTTTCAGGATCACCCTTCTATCAGCTAGTTGCTTGTTTGTACATTACCTAAGGTATGCTCTTATGGTCACTTGAAAAAACGTTCCAAGTAAAGACATTGACAAGACAAAAGGTCTAGAGGAAGAGAAAATCTCCGCCTACTGGGGTACTTGGTGCGAGTACTTAAATAAGTGAAGGACAGAGAACAATGTACAGTGTGAAGCTAATTCTGAGTATCTCTTCAGCTACATGAAATACTGACAGAATCCTCTGAGAGCCATGTGGCTCCATCCTTTAAATACAATGTGTCTTGCTGTCAAGGACAACTGGAGATGCTGTATTATTTGCAAATATGAATTTGTACTTGTAATGCAAAAAAACCCAAAAAAATAAACCCACATCAAGAAACTGTGATTCACAGAGCATCTTTTGATGGTACATAAAAAGCTCTAGCTTTGGTAATATTATGTCATTATATTGTTCTTTTAATTATATGAAGCATAAAGTATGGTTTATATATGCTTTTTGGATTCTTGCATTTCTGTTTGCGTTGACGACAAGATGGCAATGAATTATACAAATAGTAATTTTATAGTAGATAAGATACTACCTTTGTATGTTCAGATACGGTAGACATTTTCTTGCCATGGGTGATATTGTCATAGAAATGAATTACTAAGAGGTTTGTCCCAAATCACACAATGACAAATTACCAACAGCATTTAAAAAAAAAAGTAATTTATTTGAGATATGCACAGCCTTACTAAACAGAGTAGTTTTCCTCACTTATACTTTACCTACAAGTAGCTTCCCATGATATCTTAAGAATGATGAAGAGACAACTATGCTGAGGACTTATGAATGTTTTAATGTACCTTAATGGTTCTTATGTCCTAGGGGCCAGGTCCTACAAACCAGTCAGAATCTTATAAAACATTTCTGCTTGGCAGAGCCCATACATGTATTTATTCTTCTACAAATGTCAGAATGATTATACATAGCAATGTATTTATGTAGACTATGGAAAAAAGGAGCATGGCCCTGAAGGATTTCTGAAGGAATTAATTCTGGAGCCTTAAACTCTGGAAAGCTTTCTGTACTGGGACTTCAGGCCTAGCTGGGTGAAAGGGTCTTCTTTTCATTCTTTGGATTCTGGGATTCCCATTCACTGAGGCTTCAGCTGGGACTTCTGAAACTTAGTTAAAGCTGCCTGAGCTGTGAGATGTCCCAGTGGTAGCTTCCCTGCTATGTATCTTGAGCAATTCATCACAGATACAGTAGAACATTGCGGAGAACAAACACTCCTGAGTTTATTTTAGAAACAAAATGAACAACTAAACAAAAAGTCTGTGTGGTTCCCCTGCAGGGTAAGGCACAGGAGATCCTAGAAATATCCTCCTTTTCCTGCCACAGAATTCACACCAGATGCTGTGCACTCAGCTGTGGACATATTCCAAGTATGGATGAGGACTATTTTTCTCTGTGATAAAAATCACCCTTCTTACATAAGAGGTACACAGAAAACATACTTAGGAATTAGAGGGCTGTCTTGCAGCCTACCTTGTATGAACTTCAGCAGTAAAAAGCCAAGGTCAAGACAGCACTGACAGTATGATTCGGACTTGAGGGCGTAGGAAGACATGAAAGGAGCACAGTGAACTGGTCTTAATCAGTATGTTTCTGGTCATCATAGAGTCTGCAGGGAAAACACTTGAATGCAATCCCTCATTTTACTGCCAGGGAAGCCAGCTGGCTCACTCAAGAGTAGAATCTGAACGTCAGCTTACGTATCAGAATATGGGTGACTGGGGCTTGGGTTTGAAGGAAAACTGGAACCCACATAAGTATAAACATGTAGCAGCTGTGCAATCAGCTGTAGCATAGGTTAAATTCACCATAAAATTTGTAATTGTGTAAGTTTCTGCAGTTGAATAATTTTGACTGTGAATTTCTTCTCCCTCCTTTCCATACAGAAAGAAAAAAAGATCTGAAGATTACCCCAAAATGCAGATTCCCAAAGCAATTGCCTACACTGAAAGATAAGCCTCACTGGGTAGAAAATTCAAATAATTTGTCTATGACTAGGGCTTTCAAGACAAATTGCAGAGATTTTCTTTGAAGAGAAGAAAGCTAAAAGAACAATATTGAAATAAAAGTAATGAGATTAAGCTCCGGAAGAAACACTGTTGTTCAAAATACTGTTGAAATAAAAGTTTAGCTGTAATCAGTGAGATAAAAATGTCTTATGTTTCTAAAGTGTTAAGCAGGCTCTGTCTAATTGAGTAGATTAGAAATTATGTCATATCGCTTTAGAAACTGGGCAGAAATGTGGGGATAGTGCATAAAAACAGATTTCTTGTCTTTGGCTACTTAGCCTAAAACATAGTTAAAACCAATCATTCCTCAAGCTGCACATATGCATTTCGAACCCATGCATAAATATTGATAAATTGAAGACACTGAGTGAAAATAGCACAGAAAAGCTCTCTTGTGCTCTAAGGTTCAACAGGATTTTTGGGAAGTTGACAGGGAATTGGTCTATCAGAAAACAAAAGAATATTCCTAGGGACTCGTCAAAAAAAGATTTTCGTGTCCTCTCTCTCCTCACAAGCACTGTTACATTGCAACTTTCATCCCTAGGAGTACCAGCTCCCTCAGAACTTAAGTCTTACATTCATAAGTGTCACCAGCCTTAAAGGTATGAAATGAGGCAATGTGCTGTACAAAAAAACTTATTTATGGATTAAGATATTATTTGTTTAAAAGAATGGACTGGATGGTGTTATGAAAACTGCATTATTGAGACTACTGATAGCTTGGCAGAGGTATGACATGAAGATATCACAGTAGTACTGAATGACTGTTTTCTACAGCTGAAATTTTGTAAATGTGAAGAACTGATTTATGAAAAGAAATGCAGGGGGGAAACACACATAGTCCTTTAATATAAGTTAATATTGTTGACAACTCGCTTGGAATTGTTACTAGTTAAAGAGTTTCCCTAATGAAGGTGGCATACTCTAGAGACATGTCAATTCAAATGGGAACGAAAGAAATAGAAAAGTATTGCAATGGGATACTCTAGCAAGGTAATTCTGTAAAGTTAGTGAGCTGCAAGCCAAATCAGATGATTTAACAGCATCCAGTACTAGTAGCTCTTAGCACCTAACTCTTTCTCAGTGGTGAAATAAAGTGTTTGCAGCCTAAACTTCCTCCTCTATGAGTTTTTTGGTTTTTTGTTGTTGGGGTTTGTTTTTTTTTTTTTTGTTTTGTTTTTTTCTGGTACTAATGCCTAATCTTCCACCTCTAATAAAAGATCCCTCTACAAACAAAACACAAGATCTGACTAAGCCCAGTATTATTTCCAGTGACAGTGGCTCATCTCCAAAATTGGATCCAGAGAAGAAAAGAGAAATAGGGTTCTTTAAAACTCAAAGGAACACAACTGTATTGCAGCAGGAGAGGGTGAGCGCATGATTGACTATGACATTACCAGCTGTTGCAGACAAGAGTGTGGTCCATGGTCTAGGCCCTGAAACAGGACCTAGGATCTTGGTTTCTGGTCCTAATCTTGCCCTGAGGTGATCAAAAAGCTTTTAAAAACTGATTTCCACTTTTTTTTTTTCTGTGATGTTTTTTATCTTATCATTTTTTTTGTTAAGCAGTATATAGTGATTTCATTGTAATAGGAAAAAATATGTTAGTAATCGATATAAAAAGATCAGTGAGTTTCTAGTTTAGCAACTGAGGGCAACTTATTTTTAAAAAATCAACTATCCTAGGTTAGTACTATCCTCATGTTCTCATATACAAAAGCCAACAGTATTTTTAAAAGTATTTCTAATGAAAATTAAATGCACATGATGCTTATTGGTGTTTACATCACTGTAATACTTCTAATTTTGTCCTCATATACTTTGCCCACTAGATTGTTAAACCTGCATCAAAGCTAACAGTAAACTCTTAAAACACCTGGGGAGGTTCTTTCTGTTCCAAGATCATAGGATTTCCCTGATCTTTATAAGAAGTATCTGGTACTGGCTGCATTTGTAAATGATACACTGTGTTAGACAGTATTTCGTTCTTACCAAATATGGCAATTACTGTGTGTTTCGTCCCTGCAGAGTGACTAGGGCTGCTCAGGTAAGTAGCAATTCACTGTTGTGAAGCAATAGCCCCTTGTAAAATAATTTAACACTCTTGAAAAATAGTAGCATCCATCACTAAATGGATTAATAATAGCTATTTCTAAGTTTCCTTTTTATTCACAGTGTTGGAAAAATGGCACCTTTAGACATTCTTATTTTCATTTGATAGGAGCAGTATGTTTACTGCCAGCTGATGTTACAGTAGCTATCTCATATTTGCCAAACCCAACATTGATCTCTTCTTCAGTGACTATTGCAGAATGTTGTCATGTATCTTACACTGAAACGAAGAAGATCTAATCCATGACACTGAGAGTTAATGTGAAGCAAGTGTGTGAAAGTTCAGTACATTACCTATAAAGAACAACAGGAGAAAGTGGTTGGTCAATCAATAGTAACTGAAGAGTCAAAAGGAGAAATAGCACTGGGAATTTCATTTTCTTGCAAATGCTTCCAAATGTCATCTGCAGAAGTTGATGATGACCAGTAGAACTACAGCCTTTTAGTACAGTGTTCAGTAAATTTTTTGAGTTCACTGGCATGATACAATTGCATTAATATGTCTGTAGTGGACCTGTAGTATGACACTCCACCACTATAAAATTTGCTTGCATTTACATTGCTTCTAAAGCACCATCATTTGAAAGGATGTAGCTGGACACAGACAATGTGCTCTTTAAAAATGTAGGTTCTGTTTCTGTCACTGGCATATGGAATGATGATGATCATTTTATATTTCTCTGTGACTCCACTTCCCATCTTAAAATATACAGAGAAAGACAATGACTTCCTTTGTAAAGAAGCAAACAATGGCAAAATGTGATGTAAGTATTGACTTATTTTGAGAAAGTGTCTAGAATTGTGCCTACAATATAAGCACATCCAAAACAAATAAAAACCCTGCTCTAACAGGGAGCAGTAAGGATTGCAATGTCTGGTTCAAAAGACTGATCTTTTTCTTGTTGCAGCTGTAAAGTCCAAGAAGATATTTTGCCTGCAGAGTCCCTACAGTCTTACTGCCTGCCATTAGCTAGAGAACAACATACTTTGTCCCTAGAGAAGACCCTGCCTGCAGTGTTATATATTGCATGGTGAGGAGCACATTGTTGGCAATGAATGATCATAAAAAAGGCATTTGACTTCTGAATGTGGCAGCTAAATGGGTAAAAGACTGACTCTACTGGGAAAAGAGAATAGGCAATTTCCAAAATGTTCTGCTCCTGATGTGTGTTAAACTTTCTGGCTGTGTAGGTTGAGTGGACTGCAGCTCCCACACAGGCTTATGCCAGAAGGCACTGATGAATGAAAGTTTGGGAGCAAGCTTCAGGAGAAAAGAATGAAGTGTTTTCGAAAGTATTCCAGGTGACGGAGGACATACATGACAAGTCTTTTTGAAAGTCAGAGTAGTCAGCTGAAAATCCCCCACAAACCTGTTACTGCTGGAGACATAGATACATGTGCATATGTACATATTCACTCCTCGTCTTGAACATTGTTGCTCATTGTTCTTCTCATTGAGAAACACATTTTTCTCAGTGTTATGCATATTAATGGATTGAGATACAGCTATGTTAAAGACTGAGTTTTGATTTGAAAACTGACAGCTGTGCTCTTCTGAGGCAATACAAATTCCGGAATCAAGAGAAAAGAACATGATGTTAGGGACAAAAGGAGGAAACACTTGCAAATAAAACCTACCAAAAAATGGAGGATGGATTGTAGTCTGATCCAATTCATATACACTTTTCTAAGGAACTTCTAGACACAGTCAGAATGGCATTTGTACCTCTTGTCTTAGAGGTACGTAGAAGGCAAATTTTATGCTGATGTATAAAAAATAGTACCATGAAAAAAAAAGGCAATTAGAGGAAAAATCCATGACACTAAAGCATCTAAAAGCTGGCTCTCTGAGTCTGAGTTAGTATATCTTGATTTTCTCGGTAACTTGTTGTGAGAATTAGATAATAGGAATGACTTGTCCTTGTAGCTAGTTATATTTTGAACTGTTGATAAAGAGAGTCCAAGGGACTAACTAAGACTTACTCGTCTCATCTTGAAGCAGCCAGACTAGGCAAGAAGAATCCCACTGTGCATCTTTAAATTAATGTGAAGAACAAGACCTCAAAAACTGCAACAGTGATCAACAAAAAAAGCTGAAAGCTGTGAAAACATGAACGAGAGGCAAAGCTGAAGGCATAAAGCTGAAACAAGATAGATAGTAGGAGGAGCATACAAACAAGAAATCAGTGAATTTAGAGGAAGTTACTTGAAATATGACAAATTTATCCTATTCTTGGTTAAATTTCTCACTGTTGAGGTAAGGTTTTTAGCAACTTGTCTCTATGGTTTTGTTTGTTTGTTTTTTCCACATTTGGGATGTGATTTCATAGAATCATAGAATCATCTAGGTTGGAAGAGACCCTTGGGATCATCGAGTCCAACCATCTACCCTACTCTACAAAGTTCTCCCCTGTACCAAATCCCCCAACACCACATCCAAATGGCTTTTAAACACATCCAGGGATGGTGACTCAACCACCTCCCTGGGTAGCCTATTCCAATGCCCGACCACTCTTTCTGTGAAAAATTCTTTCCTAATGTTCAGTCTAAACCTACCCTGTTGGAGCTTGAAGCTATTCCCTCTCGTTCTGTCATTAATTACCTGTGAGAAGAGACCAGCACCAGCTTTTCTGCAGTGTCCTTTCAAGTGGTTGTAGAGAGTGATGAGGTCTCCCCTCAGCCTCCTCTTCCTCATACTAAACAGTGCCAGCTCCTTCAACCACTCTTCATATGATTTGTTTTCCAGGCCCTTCACCAGTTTCGTTGCCCTTCTCTGCACTCTCTCCAGCACCTCGATATCTCTCTTGCATTGAGGTGCCCAAAACTGGACACAATAGTCGAGGTGTGGCCTCACCAGTGCTGAGTACAGGGGCACAATCACCTCCCTGCTTCTGCTGGTCATGCTATTTTTAATACAAGCCAGGATGCTGTTGGCTTTCTTGGCCACCTGGGCACACTGCCGGCTCATATTCAGCCGCTTGTCAATTAGAACCCCCAGGTCTTTTTCTTCCAGGCAGCTTTCCAGCCACATCTCCCCAAGCCTGTAGCGCTGCTTGGGGTTATTGTGGCCCAAATGCAGAACCTGGCACTTGCCCTTGTTGAAATTCATACCACTGATGTTGGCCCAATGGTCGAATCTATCTAAGTCTCTCTGTAGAGCTTCCCTATCCTCCTGGGAATCAACACTCCTGCTTAACTTGGTGTCATCTGTGAACTTGCTGATGATACACTCTATGTCCTTGTCGAGATTGTCAATAAAGACGTTAAACAGAAATGGTCCCAACGCTGAGCCCTGAGGCACACCACTTGTGACCGGCTGCCAGCTGGATTTAAATCCATTGAGCACCACTCTTTGGGACCTTCCAGTCAGCCAGTGATTTGTTATGTGTTAACCCAATTTTTGTGTTCAGGTGCAAAATGAGATGAAGTTTTGTTTTTTTCTGTGTGTTTAAACTCCCTTACTTTTTCTAAGATCAGCAGAGCTATTACGACATAATTCTGCTGAGGATCTCTCTGCAGCTTTTAAATAGGAGGAATGATCACAGGTGGAAAAAACAAGTAAGCATAAGGGAAAAAAAGACATCATTTAAATGCAAGATTAAGCATAACAAAATATTAATAATCAAAGCACCACAAGAAAGGAATGCTAGTTAGGAATTTTAAAGAAATTACTCTAGCAGGACAAAAGGGAATTAACTATTTCCATGGAAATTTAAATCATATTTTTATTTGGTATTCAGTTGCTATGATATTTTCATGGAAGGACTACTTTTCATAGGTTTAATCAAATTGAATTATTCTTACCAACTCTGAAGAAACTGCACATGCTACAATGATGTACATGAATGTACACAATGGAAAACAGGACGGTGCCTGGCATTAAAACTGGACTAGCCCAGAAAGGAAAGACTAAAGGCAAGAGCATTTAGCAGGCACACATTTGTGAGTGCTTACTTATGTAAATGTTCAAATGGGAAATATAATCCAAGAGAGGATACGCCCTGCCAAATCCCTTATTAACTCTCCCAGGTACAGCATCTTTAATGTTTCACGTGAGTAGATACCTCTTCAGACTCATGCAGAGAAACAGGTTCTCCTGCATCCCATCATCTATCATAATCCACATCTATCTGATGATAAATTGCTCTCACCAAAAGGGCCTCTGTTGTTGATTAAATGTGTGATGTGCATATTTTGGCAGTTTGTAGTATTTAAAGGCTGAAGTTTTGTACATGTTTTCTGCTTTCTTCCCTCTTTCTCTTAATAATGAAGATATGCTTGAAGTGATATTTTCACCTTCATTTTGAATCCTCAAAGATACTGTGCCAGCTTCTCTAGTCAGTTACATTATAGTATCAAATTGAGGTTGCTGTCACAGTGACACAGAGGACAGAAATCTTGTGACGAGTAGGAAGCTATCTTTCAAAAGTCAAAAGGTCCCATGATTTATAGCAATATAAGATATGCCCTTATGGAAACTAACTTTGCTTTTCAGGTGCCTTTTTCTAATAAGATGAAGCTAAAAAGCGTAAAGGTGAAATTGAGTTAAAAATGATTTCTTTATGCATATGCCACATTTTACTTTCAAATTCCTAAGTACAATTATCCATCATGTTCCAGAAAAATGGTGATAACTAAAAAAAGCAGATAATGGATAAGTACTGTAGCAGACCAATTATACTGAATGCTAAAAATTACTTCTTTACAAACTCATTCTCAACCCCTTCTGTTCTTCTGATTTATGTGTCATATGACTTTTTAATCTCTAGATTTTATCCTTTTTTTGAGATACCCCACTAAGCAGCTTACATTTAAGGGAGAGTGGGAAATGGAATTGGCTTTATTTCTATACAAGGCAGATTGTATCTTCCCCAAAGACTTTTTTATGGTAGTTCTTTGCAAAAGATATTGCTTGTGCTTTGTGGATACCTGCAGTGTTCGTCCAAATTATTCTTGATGTTATACAAGAAGCTTCTCATTAAAGGTATAGGCAATAACTGTTTGCTTTTTCCTCCAAAGACTATATCAGCAACATAACATATCAAAACAACCTATTAAAATTGCGATGTTTCTGTGAAATGAGAAGGAAACAGATGACGGAAAGTTTTTGGTTGAAAGGATGGACAGTAGCTCTCAAAACTTGCTGGAAAAAACATGTATCTTAACCTATTTTAACACAGAACTTACAGAACCGTATCAGGTTATCACTGTGTACAAAGATCCAATGTTGAGTTCAAAAGGCTGTGCTACAATAAAGTTTAAAAGAGCTGACCATACAAAACACAACTGCATGTATCTTTGCAAATATGCCTGTTCACAGTACTTACAAGAACATCTTGCAAAGTTCAAAAGAATTTATTTTTCTCTTTTATGCATATTTAATTTTAAATATTTAGTATTAACACAATGCATAGATATTTCATCAGATTCTTATTGAAAAGCAAAAAAACGTGTTCCTAGTCAATTAACTGGAGGTGGATTTATGTACGGTGTATTTCATGAAGTTATCACATCATAGTACCTAACAGATAATGGGAGCAGATTTTTCATTCAGATACTTACTCAGTATTAGTAAGAAAATCCTTGCATGTCTGTACTTTATGACCATCTGTAGCACTTCCTCAGAGTATAGCATTAAGCAAGGATTGCAGAAAAGAGGGCAGGCTTCATATTAAGGCTCTCTGGGTCTTTTGTCAAATACCTTGGAATTGTAGACAGATACTAGTTTCTCAAGATCTCATTTCCATGACACATTCTGCGAGCTGCATCAGCACTTATTACTGAAGCGTTCATTACAACTTGTTTAATGTATTCGTGAGACCACCAGATCTATTATGTGTGGATTCACCAAAGGTAAAGAGGTTTCAGATGACAACAAAATTCCAAAGCAATCATTGTTTTCTGTGATAATGTCTGTTTTCTTTCGGTCGTGACCAATGGCTGCTGTATGGGAGCTCCATGAAAAAAAAAAAGAGGCAAGAACCATACCTACCCACTCCGTCCAACTATAATTAGAATAAGAGTTACCTTAATGAGCAGATAATTTTGTAATGGACTTTCCATTCATGAATGGAGTTATAAACCACAAATATCAAATCATTTCCATGAAGAAAAGTAAAAGTAGTACATTTCAGTGATTCTAGATATGGTGAGACCCAAAACAACTGCAATTTGCTCCAGTCAAAAGTTAAGATGAATATTTGCTAGCAAATCTGAACTCTTAACAAAAAAAAAAAAGAACAAATGAAAAAACCTCTCACTATGTCTTGACGAAGTGGAATTAATTTGTGACTAAGTGGTGATGAAGAACACTGGCTTGTTAACATTCTAGTGGGAACTTTCTAATTATCCACAAGAGGATATTAACTAGGTCAAGTCCAAATCAGAGAAGCTGCATATCACTGTAGCATTCAACCTATATGCTGAGAAAACTCAGTGCAAAGAAACCCATTTGCTTTATGGCTAAATATTTTGAATGTTTTACAAATGTACTATGAGAGTAGGTATGTCAGTAATTGCACTATAATTAGTTTTTTTACCTTCTTACACATTACTTTAATCAGTCACAACTGTTATTTTGTATTTAAATAGTTTAGGGAAAACAACAACAAAAAACGTATGCAACTATTTTTAAACATTGCAGAAAGTCTGTGTTACATTATCTGAAAACTAGTTTTCAATAGAGATACCCAGTATTTCTTATTCTTCTCATTTTCTCTCCATTTAATTACTGAAAGTATGCAAGTAGTAAGAAAGAAAGAGGAAGGAGAAATTAAAATCAATAAACCAGAAATGAATACATGACTCATTTTTCTGTTTCTGACAGAAGATTTCAGAATTAAGAACACATATCAATTATTTTTTTCATTAAATGTCTTCTACCAACTCTGTCATTTATATAATCTTGTATCCTACTTTCCAGAAATAAAAATAGGACCGGTCTTTTGGTAAAAAACCTCAAAATCAGGCAAATATTGAATGTACAGCAGCTCTTCTCCCTGCACTAGATCCCACTAACTGGGGAGACTTATGTATTAGTCTGCAATGACGTTGGGAGAAATAATCACTGCCATTTGACTTGGTTAGAGACTCCGTTAAAATGCTCCCACTGTGAATCACATGCTCTCACCACATAATGCCGAGGTTTTGAGACTTACACCTGGGTTAATCTGGATGTGCATGAAGAGTGGCTCTGTGAAGCTGTGGGGGTTCTGTTGAGTCAAAAGGACCCCCTGGAAGAGCCATCAGGGCTCTATTAAACAAGAAATTAATACAGGAAGAGATGTGATGAAAATGTAGGTGAATTATTTTTTTTCCCTTCTCTTAGTTTTGCTTTTTGCCCCTGAGATGTTTGTTCAGAAGGTTTTCAGGTAATACCGTCTTGTATGTACAATATTCAAATAGTGTGAAAGAAAGAAGGGAAAAAACTACCAAAGTAGCTTCTGACCTTTTCCCAGCATTTAATGTTGTTGCAAATAAAAAAAGTGAACTTGTTCCAGAAAGAAAAATGCTTCCTACTGTTCTCTGACACAAAAGCAGTATTATTTTTTTTTCAATGAATCAGCTAGGAACTAAACTGAAATTATTCTTTTTTCAGATATATAGCAGAAGTCTTCTGGTAAAGAGGTACAGTGAGGAGATGGATCACCTTTGTCAATCACTGTCTGAATAGTGGCCATTGAGTAAAACTGTTATCTTAGTTGCTAATGGTTGATAAGTCAATTCCATGAACCTCAGAGAAGACAAATAGAAAAGGAGAGAAATCACTTTTAACCCCACCCCTTTTATCTAAACTCATGGAAAGAAAGCTGAGTTTTAAAGGTGACTTAAACTTTAAGGGTTTTTTTGTTTGTCTTCCTGTGGGATACAGTACAAAAAGAGGGAGAAAGAAAAACATGCAAAAATCTAAACACAGGGAGCTGTCTTTCCCAAATTGTGATTGAAGTGGCATTGTGTCCTTGAGCATTGATTACCAGTAATTGGCATTAATCTGTACATGTGTTTTTTATTCTATGTTAAAGTATCATCCTGTTTGCAATACAGATTATGCTCTGATACTATGAGGAAGTCACATAAGTGCCCCTATTTAATGTTATGAAAGATGCCTACAGCCTTTCATTTTTTATATTCATCATTTCTGGTTTTTCTTCCATCTTTGTAAGTCAGTTTGTCTAGACTAATACTAATTTACAATCTGAGTCTGAAAGCAGAGGTTTATTAATCTCAAATAATCTGAACTCCCCCTCCAGTCAAACAGTGGTGCACAACCTTAAACATGAATGCCTTTTTCTACAGACAGCTACAAACATTTACTCACTTTTCAGAATTATATAGAAACATACATTACTTTGCCTTCATACTGTGGAAAATAGGCTTCACACAATGAAGCAGGACAGAGAGCTCCTCATGCAAGATGCTTTCCCACTCAATTCATCTACCCGGAGACTAATCACCTGGACCCTTCCAGCCAAGCAGCAGCCTTACCTCATCACTGTGCTTGAGCTAGAGCTGTCTGCTTTTCAGGGCTGATGGGGAAGGCCCCCACCCACTTCTTCTTCTTACGAGTATAATCTGCTTCCTAAGTAGGACAAGCGTTAATATGCTTCCCTTAGAACTGATAAGAAAGTCTTCGCAATTAGCACTTAGCAGTGCTTAAGATGGCAGTGCAGGGGAAAGGGAAAGATTATACATCTTGGATCCCACAACTCTTCATTTTGAGGATAATGATAAACACATACTAAAAAGTTAGTTATGAGGTTTTGTCCAACAAAAATGCATGAATGTGTTGACTGCTAACTAATGTTTGAATATTTATTAGTAAGTTTAAACAGACCTAAGACTTGCATTACTGTATAATCTTAATTGTTTATAACAAATAGAAATGGTCACTATAGGCAGTTAGACTTTAAGGTCCTAGTGTACTCCTACGGCACACAGCCCCAACAACAAATAGCAATTTATCAAACCGCAGCTTCACTCTATAGCAGATTCTTACAGTTCAAGCTAAATTTTTGCATCTTTCAACTGGTTTCAGCCTGTATTTATGTTACAAGGAGAGTGTCATGTCCCTGAGGGAACCACCAGGCCTGACTGTCCTTGCTCACCGCCCTGGGGCTCTTCCCACCCTGCCCATGGCCCAGGACTCCATGTCAGCCCCCTAGGGCCCTCAGCCAGAGATGCCACAACAGGGCCAGTCTCCAGCTCCCCGCAGCCCTGACCTGCCTGGCCATGGGCACCCTGAGCCAGGCACACCCATGGGCCCATGTCCTGGCCTCAGCCTGTCCCCATCCCCAGGGAGATTCCTGATGCCTGGGGCTGTGGTTGCCCCAGTGCCCCTGGCTGCCCTGCACCTGGCTGGGAGTGGAACAGGCCCTGGATGCCAGGCCCTGCCATCACCCACCGTGGGGAACCACCACTGCTGTTGGCCCCCAGGGAGCCACCAGCCCCAGTAGGGCCACGGCAGTGAGGTATGGTTATTCTGGGTATGTCCAATATGCAGGGTAAATCAACAGAAACAGGACATTTTGAGTTACCTTTTTGTATGATCCAAAGAGGAAAATGGATAATTTTCTTACTTTTGTAAATAATCTTCTAATAGAATAGGTGGATAAATTTTCTCAATATTTTTAAAGAGAACTGTAACCTCCAGAAAATCCTTCATCCCTTCAAAGAACCACATGCCAAAGAAAAGAACAAACTTAGATTTCCTTAGTTCTTAATTTTGTCCCTAGCAGATCCCAGAAGTTTATTCTTTGATTTTAACAGACATTGTTTGCGGCAACCAGTCCTTTGTTTTTATTTAAGTACACTGATCATTTGAATAATTTTAATTTTTTTTAGGGAAGCCAGTGGGACTCTGTCTTGGAGAAAGGATACACCAAATTCATTACATTGAAAGACCAGGACTTCACATATAAACCAAGCCTCCCACCCTGAAACAACAATTCAAGAGCAAACAAAAGAGTTGATAGGACAATGCTTTTTTCAATTCAGTCTTTTCTGCTTTTAACATCATAAATTGTTCATTCTTTGAAACAAAGGAATCTGAATGTGTTGCTTCATAGACACAGTGGGTACTACAAAATACAAGAAGTCCCTTAATATTTCTATCTAATGTGCAGAATCTTCTGCATTAACCTTTCCCCATCATTGGCTTGAAAAGCTATCTAAACTAGGCCAGGGCAAGAAGTATAGAGCTTGGCAGTCTTCAAATCTCTGGTGAACTATTTCAGGGAGTGCTAATTACAGAGCAATAGTGAGAGCAGGAGTTTCTCATCCCTGCTGAAGCACAAGTCAGCATTTGTAAATGGTTCACTCTGACAGCTGTCTGCTATCTGCACTGCAAAGATCTCTCTTTTAATATACTAAAGCCTATCTGATAGCAAATCTCTCTCCCTTTTCCCACATTAACTGTTAAATGCATGTATTCTTGTTTTCTTTGCCCACATAGCTAGTTAAAATGGTCGTCCATATGTTTATCATAGCTGCATGCATACTTAACTAATTCACCAACATGTGAGGGAAATACAAAACCAGATGTTCCTACAGGCACCTAAGAATAGTCTGTCCCTACAGCATCATTAACCATATCATTTGACCGGTTACTATTTCTATTTCCTTTCTTTCTATGTCCCAATTTTTATGTCTCTCACATATATCATTGATTCATGTTAAAAGACAAATTAAAATTATTTATTTTACAGATTATTTGTTCCCAAGAAGGAAAAGTCTCATTCAGCTTTTTTAAAGCTAGTTTAAAAAGTTAGCAGTGGAGTCAAAGTTGAATCAAGCTTAGTTAAAAAGACAACTAATTACTAAAGATTTTACAGTTAATGGCGATAACGTGAAAAGTGTCATTCTAGAGGAGCTACAAGAAGAAGAAAACATGCTAATCTTTAAGCAGTATCACTCGATGACTAAGTGGTGTTTGATATTCATTAAATGGGGAGGTAGCTCATAATCTTTAACTGATGAATGATTAAACTAACACTGAAGTGTTAGATTAAATTTGGGATGATTGGAAAAGCCTTTAACCAGAGGCAAGCTGAATCACTAGAAAGTAAATTGAATGATCTCTGGGGAAAATAAATTGCTTTAATGGTCATTGTTAAAGGAATTTCATTATTATTTTTGTTCTTGCTTTTGTTTTGAATACATACCTTGTTTTTTCTGACAAAGTCTAATATACTAAATAAGAGATCATCCTGCCATCTGTAAAATATGATGAAAAGGAAGCAGGAATTTAAAGTTTATTCCACTGTTGCTTTTGCTACTAGACCGAAATGAACAATCTCTGTCATCTTGAAAATCATTGGTCACTGTAGATACAAAGACAAACTCTCTGTGTTTCATTTATATATGTCCCAAGTTACCTGGCAAACATATGACGTTCTTTGTAAGAAGTTTTTATTGTCATGGTTATTACATTCTCTGTACAACTTTCTCCTGGGAAATGAAAAAGGTCCCTGGTTGTATCTGCTAGCCTTCAAAACATGTTTATGGCATGCAGCATAACATAATTCATAACATTAAACAAGAAAAAATAGAAGGGAAGGGAAGCTAGTGTGCAAGATGACAGCATGAAAAAGAACACATCCTTCAAAAGTGGGAAGAGAAATGAACTAAGAATAAAATTGAGATTTCAGAAGTTCCTGATTTTGACCTAATTATTTCCACCAAATCCTTCATTGGTGGTCTCAATGGGAACAGAAGTAAACCAGTACTGAGCACTTACAGTATAGTATGGTGAGTGGTACAGGGAAAACAGTCAACAGACAACTGTTCTCTGTCTTTTCTAATCAAAGATCCATAAATATGAAATGAAACAATTTTATGTCAGGTTTAAAACAAGAAAAAGCATTATTTATTCAAACAATGAATAGTTAAGTTATATTTTTCTACAGGATGTTGCGGAAGCAAAATCTTGATGACTGGACAAACTCACAGCAGAAAATCCATCAGGACTATTAAACATAAAAACAGCATCTTTCACTTCAAGCATTCACTCTCACCCCTGTTACAAATTGCTGAAGTCTGGCAGAATACCTCAGTAAAATATTATCATCTGATTGCCCTGATCTCATGTGATTCACTATACTGTTCTCCCGGTATTTAGTATGACTATTGTTGTTGGAGACAGAAATTTCAGCCTGGCTTATGCAACTGTCATATGTTTCTGAAAATAAATAAATATGTGTGTCTGAAGTTGATGCCTTTCTCAGATGACAAAATGTTTCATTAAAAGTGATCAGACATTTAAGAAGGAATGTATCTTAGAAATTTATTTTGCTATTTTAGTGTGTTTGGGCAACTCAAAACAATCATTGTAACTCAAATTATTTCCAACCATATTTGTACAGACTGTACACTGAGAATCAAAGACAATTAGAGTTCTCAGAGTTAGAAATATGAAGGAACTGCTACTTCATGTGCCCATAATATTACAAGCTGCTTGAAGAATTAGGGAAAAGGAAAAAGGAAAAAGAAACATGACCTTATTCCATTCACTTCAAGATAATCTATTCTGGAATGCAATAGGTTTCTCTGGCCTGGAAAACTGAGCTTTCCATTTGTGTTTTAAGGATAACCATCACTCAGAAAGTAGTTCTGTTCCAGACATGTATAGTAATGTAATTAAAATTACTAGTGTCCTTGTAATACACATTGAGTGATTCATGCATTTTCACTTTCTGATCTACATTTTTATCTGACATAAGCTGGTAAAAAGAATAGAATTACACTGCCAATACCATTATCAATGAAGTCTTTTGGCTTACAACAAAGAGAACGGTTCGATGTGCTCTTGTCCGGAGATGGATATGAAAGGAGCCTGGTGAACTCACCAAGGCAGATGAATTAAAAAACCCACGTGCTATGAGAAGTTATATTATGCTAATGTAATGTAGATAAACAACTAATTTCAGATTTCAGTGGAGTTCTGCAATTGTTAAAAGAGTAAAAATTTCAGGTGATCTGAATTTTCTGATGAATCAGATTTTTTTTTTTATTTAAAATATTTTAATAAAACAGTATCAATTATGAAAACCTGCTGAAGGAGTACAGGCAGAATTAATTCCAAGGTTTTCCTGGGTTCATGACAGCCCACATGCCACACCACCAAAGAACTAGACATAGTCAATTCTGCTAAATAGAAGAGGACTGATCCATGACCCTGAAATCCAGTGTCAAGAACTGATTCCCATCTACGTTTGTTAAAGCTAGTCTTGTGTAAAGCAAATTGCCCATGTCTGTACTGAAAAGCACACTGCCTTGAATCTCCCCTGGGTCCTTTGTGCTCTATTTGACAAAATTAGCAATTTTTTCTGGAAATGTTGGGCATGAGGCTCTATGTGTTGTTTGAGTATACAAAGCTGTTGAGAGAGAAATAGGTGAAGGACTTCCTAAGGGAGAAAAAGCCAAGACTGATGGTGTTTTGTCAGTACTACCTTTTGATACCTGTGTCTCAAGAGTGCAGCACCCGTCTCTGTCACCCTTTCCTCTCCTCAGGCTCTGACTGCCTGCGCTCAGGCCAGCTCTGCTGCAGCCTGGCTGGGTAAACTGGGATCAAACTGCTGGGATGGCAATAGGGCTTGGAGACACCTCATCAGGGCCTGCCCCTGAACCTGCTCAGGAGGTGCATTTGAGCTCAGGCCCATACCTTTGGTGCTTGCCTTAGCTATATTGTACACAGGCTGATACCCTGCCAATCCTTCTCTGACTCACCAAATCAACTTCCTTTAGCCTCAGGCCCACCTTGTTGCTTTATGTCCAGCAATCACCAGATGCTGGCTGGCCCTGTTTGTCATTGCCCTACTTTTCTTGCATGAGTACTGTGGGAGTAGGCTCTTGTTGCTGAGGCTGCTGCCCCATCTGCCTTGCTGTCACCCTTGACTCCCTGTTCCCTTTCCCCTGCAGAGCAGCCAGCTCTCACTGGTCCCCAGAGTGCAGCCCCACGGGACTGCATCTAGGAATTGCATTAGGGAGACCTAGTCAGAGCAAGCTTAAATGGTAACAAGAAACAAACTGACAGCTGAGCTGCGTGGGTAATCACTGTGTGTGTGCTCAAGCTTATTCCCCTTTTCTATAGCAAACCCACCCAGCCTGTGATTCTGCCTTGCTTCAGAGTGCAGGGCCCTTCAAAGGCTGCACAGCTGGCAGCCTGCATCTGGAAACCCCTCGTTGTGCTGTCTGCAGCCTCCATTTCCATGTCAACAGCAGATAGCCTAGAAACGGCGAGCCTGTGCCCCTTGCACACACACACAGGGGAAGTGTCTCTCCAGAGCATGACTCCAGCCCTCCGGAAAATATCGGAATTTGGACTCAATGATCCTTGTGGCTCCTTTCCAACTCAAGATATTCTATGATTCTATAATTCTATGATTTCATAATGCAACTTTGACAACATTTGCATTATATAGTGTTTAGTTTATAGAATGTATAGAAGCAACATTTTATTGCTATTTTTTAATCGTAGTTGATTTTGCAGTCCAAAAATTACTAATTGTCTTAATTGTAAGCTTTCTTAATTAGCCTGTAAGTAACACTTTTATAGCAGTAATCTAATTTTAAATTACATTTTTAAACAGTTGACAAAAGGTTCACCATTATTCAAAGTAACAATATAAAAGCCACATTGACCTAAGTACAGACACGGAAAAGAAGTTTAATAATATCTAAAATAAAAAGTCACTGTGGACATTACCTGAAGACTACTGGAGCACACTTTTACATGTGACTAAAGTTCCACTAACCTAAGGAGTCATAATATACTAAGCACAACATCTGAAATTAAGATGTTTAGCTCATCAGCCAAAAAGCCTTGATGTAATGAGGGTAGTGTGGGTTTTTTGAGCAGAGAGTTTTCAATATGATAGTTCACATCTATACTGTATTGTGGGGTTTAGTCAGTTGGGAGATACTGGCAATCACTAAGAATGCATAAAAATGCTACTTAGGCACCAGTGCATTCAACTGACAGGATGCAATTTTACAAACAGAATGTGTCAGAAGTGAGAAAGGGGTGGCGTTTTTTTCTCCTGTCAAATTTTCCATTGGAAAATGCTAATTCAGTAAAATCAACTAATTCCACAAGAATATCCATTTCATTGACACTTCTATTGAAAAACTGTATAAATAATTCATTTCAACTAGGTCAAAGAAACAGATCCTTTTGACTTCTATACTAATAGAATGCAATCATTGTGTCAATAAAATCAAAACAAAATATTTCAGCCTTACCAAAACAAACCTATTTTAAATATACCTAAGCGGAACCTTTTTATAAAGCCACATGAAATGTTTTTAATTTTCCAGAATGCTACTTTTGAATTCTATATTTCTAATTCTGTCCTGGTTTCAGCTGGAATAGAGTTAATTTTCTTACTAGCAGCTGGTATAGCACTATGTTTTGGATTTAGGATGAGATTAATGTTGATAACACATTAATATTTTAGTTGTTGCTAAACAGTCAAGGACTTTTCAGTTTTTCATACTGGCCTGCTGACAAGGTGGAGGGCACCCAAGAAGCCATGAGGGGCCACAGCCGGGACAGCTGACCCAAACTGACCCAAACATACCATATGATGTCATTTTTAGTATATAAAGCTGAGGGAAGAAGAAGGAAGGGGGGACATTTGGAGTTATGGGGTTTTTCTTCCCAGGTAACCATTATGTATGATAGAGCTCTGCTTTCCTGGAGATGGCTGAACACCTGCCTGTTTGGGGGAAGTAGCAAATGAATTCTTTGTTTTGCTTTGTTTACACATGTAACTTTTTGCTTTACCTATCTAACGGTCTTTATCTCAGCCCATGAGGGTTTTTTCTTCCTTTTTCTCCCTCTTCTTTCTATTTTACTTGGGGGGAGAAGGGGGAAATGAAGGAATAGTTGTGTGATCCTAGTTGCCGGCTGGGGTTAAACCACAACAAACTCCACTTGTTTCAGAAAATGTAACTGTCAAATATTAGAAGTGTTGGAGTTTAAGAAACTACTGTTCCATGCTTTATGGAACATGAACTATGCCTAGGGGAAAACATTAAGACTGCAAGAAACCAGTAGTAGGACCACAATTGTTTATGACTAATGGCTCTGAGTGTTTGGTTTGGCTTTGAAAGTGCCAGTTTCTCAGAAAGTAATGGGCCATCTACACCGGAATTCCTCTTTAACATGTTGTAAACTTCTCCAGGCTCCCTACAACTGACAACCAAAATATTTTAACTCTTAGTTAAGAGATGAAGTTAAATAAAGAGGCAAAGTTAAGTGAAGTTTATCTCTTAGTTCAGAGACAAAATAATTTACCTCTTAGACTTCAAGTAAGAAGCAGATAAAAATGCAGTACAAGGAACTTCTGTATTGCTGTCCATTCTGGTAATTAAACACAGTTCCAAGATCCATTAACTGTTTTTCAACCCTATTGATTTCTGGTTCACCCTTCTTTCCCCCCCCCCGCCTCAGTAGAGTTGTAGACAATTTTAGAAGTTGTGTCCATAAATTGCATCATATTTATACATTTAGTTTTCTCAGTCACCTTCCACGGAATCCTTTGAAACAGTCTGTACAAACCCT
This sequence comes from Limosa lapponica baueri, assembly GCA_002844005.1. Classification (NCBI taxonomy): domain Eukaryota; kingdom Metazoa; phylum Chordata; class Aves; order Charadriiformes; family Scolopacidae; genus Limosa; species Limosa lapponica. Next base: position 143,492 of record KZ505692.1, read on the forward strand.
ATATTTTAAAGCACTAAATACCAAGTCAATATTCACTGAAGGCAACAGTAATGTACTCCATAAACATCTTTTTACAGATTTTGCTGTTTTCCTCAGAATGCAAGCTTTCATGTAAAAATAAATTCTCACTCCTTTTGGCTGTGGAAATAGCCTGCATTCCCTAAATCGATAGATTTCTATCTTGCTCACTCTGCAGTCAAGACAGACTGAACAATATAACACCTGCAGAGGTGTAGATGTCTTTCATCTGAATAGGAGTTTAACTTCAAAGTCAGTATTTGACTCTTTAAATGCTTAGGGCTCAATTTTCAGTTTGTAACAAACTGCAGACAGTTTGTGACAAAAATCACAGTTAAGTTTCCAGTTATTCCTGCTTCAGCAGGAGTAAACCTGCTACCACTTACTTCCCAATGTGCCTGCAGGGAACTACAATCTCACCACCTCGATAAGCACCCTGGGGAGCAGCTCTCTGCACAGCATGTGCTGCAACTGCAGTAAGGCCAGTCTGGCAGGGAGAGACGGAGTTTCTTCAGCCTCTTTGCTGCACGGGTCTGTTGAGGGGATTACAGCCTTGTCCTAAGGTTCACAAGATAATTTAACAAATAGGTTCCAGGTGGCCAAGCCTGTATTTTTACACACAGCATCTGACACAATCTCACTCAGAACAAATAATAAAATGTCTTTCTTTCTTTGTTTGTTTTACACAGGTGAGTGAAAAACAAATCAAACTGAACTGCATGCAAATGAATTTTGCCCCTTCCTTCTACACAGTTCTTAAGTCCCAGCCATAATTATAACCATTTTTACAGTGTTAAAGACTCACTGACTTTTAATGGAAAATATTGACAGACATTCAATACTGGGAAACAGTCTGCCCCCTCATGAATTATAATGACAAACAGCCTCCACTCTACCCTGGTGGAAACATTGATTAAAACAATTTTGCCTATATTTCACACTTAGGATAAAAGTATTTTGTATAGATCTTCTTGTAAAAGAAGAGAGGCTACATTGACAAGCATATGCGTATCTAATATTATTTATTGGAAGACATTTCTGAAAGCACTTAAGATTTTTAAAGAAAATATTTGAGCTCCTCTCCATGGGCCGTAGCTCCTGCCAGGAGCCTGTTCCTCTGTGGGTTTTCTACTGGCTGCAGCTTCCTTCAGGTAATAGCCATCTGCTGCAGTGTGGGGTCCTCCATGGGCTGCAGTGTGGATATCTGCTTCACCATGGTCCTCCATGGGCTGCAGGGGGATAATCTGCTCCACCTCAGCCTCTCCATGGACTGCAGAAAATCTTGGCACTGGCATCTGGAGCACCTCCTCCCCCTCCTTCTTCACTGGCTTTGGTGTCTGCAGGATTGTTTCTCACTTTTTTTTTTCCCCTCACTTTTCTCCCACATACTGCCACGCAGCATTTTGCTCTTTCTTAAATACGTTTCCTGGAGGGACCACTAGCGTAACTGATGGAACTCTCTGGAGTGTCCAGCATGGGGCATGCCCTGGCCTTTCCTCACAGAGGAAAGTTCCCTCTCTACTATCAATACCTGGACACCTACACCCAATACACCTCCTTCCTGAAAAACAGAAAATAGTTTTCAATTCACATTTTCAATTCTTCGGTAAAAACTTCCCAGAAAAGAGTCAGTTGGTTTTACATCACACTGAAACTTTCTTACTTCCTTGAATTTTAATGCTAACCAAATTACTTTTTTCTTTTTCCATTTGCCAAAAGAAAAAGCAGATTTTTTTCCTGTCTGTGACTAAAAGAACTGTAAAATTAAGGTTTAAAACCCTCTATGCATTCTATTCTGTATTCTGCAAATGTTTCTAATTAGCTCACTGGTTGAAGTGGTAAGATTCATTAACAAAAGACAGAAGGTTTTGGGGTTTTATTTTCCTAATTAGAGGCCAGAAATCTTTGGAACAGTAACAAACAAATAGATGTAGGATATACCTATTAGGCACAAGAAGCATACAACTCATAGCCATTGGATTATGTCAAAAACATACAAATTTTAAAAAATGCATTGTTAGAAGAATGAGCCATTAGAGACTGTTAGAAACAAGGTTTCCACTCTGTCTTTATCAGCAGATAATACAATTATAATAGCATATAACTCCTTTTTTCTAAGTACAAGAGTAATTAATAGGTTAGGACTGAATAGAAAATGAAGAGTCCCTGCTGGTCAATTTCTGTGACACTAATAGCTCCAAAAGTGCCCCATCTTTGTAAATCTTAACTCAAGTACACACTGTGTTGCCATTTGTACAATTAATAAAATTAATTTTAGTAGAGAATGACCCTCAAAATAATGCTGTTTTCAGGAACAGGAAGGAGAAAAAGCTATACATAAGGAATAGAAAAACAAAGGCTAGTGGAGAAAGAGTTTAAAAATTACAGATGTAAAAGAATTCATCTTCCCGTCTCCTCTTGTGCCTGATGGTGCATTTCTGGCTGATTTTAGAGGTGAAGAGCTGCAGTAGCTGACCTTGAAAACCTAAAGAAAAGTCGTATCAGTTTTCCTTTCTACCATGTATCAAACAGGACCAGTTCCTAATTCCAGACAAGGTGAGGAAGTTGTTTTGGCTACGATGTATGCAGAGAGCCAGTTATTTGGAAAGAGACAGTAGCATTTGTTCTGTATTTTTAGTGTGTCTGGAAGAGTGCACAGAGGAACTGTAGTCTATAACTACAGCCTCTTCAGTAATAATGCAGCTAATTAATAGCAATCCATTATGTCATTTAGAGTATATGAAACTTAACTTTTCTTTCAGGAGCCAGATGCACTGTTCAATAATCACTCCGAGCAAAAGGGGTTTACACTTTTAAACCTCAATGCCTAAGTTCTAGCTGATCAGCATTGTATGACTTCAACATCTGTGCACTCCAACTGGTTCCAAATGCCTTTTTTAAAAAGTTGGGGCTTTTTAAGCTGCATTTATTTGATTGGAATTGTAGAGGCAATTTAGCAGCAACCTTACTCTGCTATTTTTAGTCTCACTTTAGATTAAAACTAACCTTCTTGTTCATTCAAGCAAATCTACACCACTAGATTGATTATAAATTGGATTGCTGGCAGTAGCTACTGTTTCACTGGCAATGCTGAAGAACTAGAAAGACACAAAGGGCAAGATCTGCAAAGTGGACTTGCATGTGTGTTTGTCTTGTTAGGTGCCACTGTCAGTTACAAAATCCAACTTATTCGCCACCTACAATCCTAAATTTCTGTTTGTGCAGTGAATGATTGAACAGATTTTATGCTTAGTTTACAGCTTAGTTTGAGTCTGATTTGCAGAACGGCCATTCTTTTTATTTCACTTACCTACATACTCTGATTCAGTAGGCATTCTCAGGGCTTCTGACTCTGACTCTGCCAAGAAACTACTTCTCAATAAGTAATTAGGGTATGTATACAAAATATGGAAGATCAGATGAAATTCCTTTCTTTAATCTTTGATCTGGAGTATGAATTTGTACTTCAGTTTCTCACATCCTCTTTCTTTTGTAGGTAAGGCAGCACAAGCAGCAACTTATTTATTGTTATTCTGATCTGCTTTATGCATGCTAAACCACTTGCTTTGCCAGAAAATAACAATGACTCTGTGGACAGATGATTAGCACAATCACCAGGCCTTCAGATCCTCATTAACATCCTCCTTACTACAGAGAAGTTTAACAAGAGAGACTCTGCCACACCATAATATACCTCAAAGAGACATATAGTCAAATCATGCATAAAAGCATGTTTCACATGGCTGAAATGAAGATTAAAATTAATAGAATATGTGAAAACATTTTTTTTTAATTAGGACAAATATCTAGCAAAACTATCCAGTGTCTAAAGCAGAAATACTGTTATGCAGCTAGAAAGAGTACTCCCTAAAAGTTACATGTCTAGTTATTGGAGTAATCAGCTAGACTCTGTCCATGTGATGTCCTAGTAGTTAGAATAGAAGGCTCACTAGTGAGGATATGGATTTACCTGAGCCTTATATCTAGGTGTCTGCCTCCTTCTGTGATCATAAAGCATGTATCCCTATACATCGTCATGTCCCTGAGGGCATTACCAGGTTGTATTGTCCCTGCCCAGACCCACCTGTAGCCTACCCCATCACCCATGGGCCCAGGAGACCTATGGGGAAGTAACAGAAGGTCTGCGAGAAGGATTGTAAACACTCTTAAGTGACTCACATCTGGAGTGTTGGAAAACACATATATCACACTAATCATTGTTTAGTCTTATGTGCTCAACAAGTAGAACGTCTGCACTTACACAATATAAGCCTGTGATGGACTCGGAGGCACCTTACCAAACATGCCTGAGATTCCTGCCCTGCTGTTGGAGAAGATCAAAGCACAGTGGAAAACTATGCCTGCTTGAATCCCTGATATATAGGCGAGAACAGCAGGTTCAAACTCCCTCTCTCACTAACAAGGACTCTCTCCAGCAAGGACTGAGATCCACGATGTCTACATTACCGCTGTATGCCTCTGCCCAGCTGCTGCTTCGGACACCCCCTGTTCATGAGGTATTGAGATTAAATTTACTCTTGGCATTTAATCTGTGTTTTTTCGGTTGTTCCTGCGTCTTGCCTGTGGCAGCTCACACAAGCCCCATTTCAGCCCATCCTGGGGTCATCAGTGCCTGTCCCAGCCACATGGCTGGAGTACTGGTCTCCAGCCTTCTCTCTGGTCCTGCCTCCCAGAAGGACCTTGTCTCTTCTCTGCAGGTAGGTTACCTTCTGGGTGGACCCTGGGGTGTCCATTTCCTTTTGCCCCTCGTTGGTGCCCCTGGCTGGCATCTGGCCCTGGCTCATCATTTGCCGTGCTTGGGGCTGTCATTGATCCTATTACCAGCATGTGGTGCTGCCCACCCTTTTCAGGCCCTGAGGGTCTGCACCCCTTGGAAAGGGCACAGCCTGTGATGAGGTCGCCTTCAGCCTCCCGGCTCCCTGTCCCTCACGGAGCTGCCGGTCCTTGCTGCACTCTTACATGTGTATGTTTTAGCTTAATTGAGAGTTGTGTATCCAATGGGAATTTGCATATTTCTCAAACATATTTCTAAAAGGCAGAAAGTTATAGGCTTTTTTCCAGAATATATAGAAATGTCTGTCCCTTCCCTTTTTTCCATTCTCTCTTCTCTTCTCTTCTCTTCTCTTCTCTTCTCTTCTCTTCTCTTCTCTTCTCTCTTTTTTGTGTGGCATTAGAAGGATTATTTTGGCATACTAAATTGGTTTGACCATTTTGGTCTGTTAAGTATGTATTTCATGAAAGGTGCATCCTTTACAATAAAGGCAGAAGAACTGGCTGTTAAACAAGCAGCCAATTCCTCTGTAAAATATTTGGTTATCCCCTGACTAAATTAATTAAGCCAATATATTCACTAAACAATCTCACACCAAACTCACAAACTCTGCAGCAATCTCACTCAAGTCACTCAAAGTGTCAAAAAGCGCCAAGTTAGAAAAAATATTCCCTGAGGGCTAAAATCTCAGACATACTCAGGTATACACTTATCTAAATATCAAGTTTCTACTACAATCCTTATAATCAGTGCCACCTACTTCAACTTAAAGTCATGTTTCTGCTGCCAGACATATGCAAAGTCAGTATTGCCTTCAAGTCAGTAAGCTGCTCAGAGCTGAACTCAACCTGAAGCCTAGACAATCCTCCAAATCACTGTTGCCAGTGGTCTGAATCAATAGCAGCTATCAAATGCACCTAAAGATAAAAGCTTTCTAAAGCACTGCTGGACATCTGATTGTGTTACCCCAGAAAAGTTATAAATCTAAAATAGTGATTTTCCCCTGTAATTGTGAAATCAAGGCAGAATTCCTGCCATACCAGACCTAGAAGGTTAACAGACCTGTTCTTTCCCTGCAGTTCAAGACTGGCTTGCCTAAGGCAGCTGCCTTCTGAAAAATCTTGGCTAAGGCATGTACTTTGTGGCAACAAGATACCTAGGAATTGGGCATTGTAAAGCCAAAATGCCTTCAAGGACCTGGACTTACAACATTATTTCCCCTAGATTTCTTATTTTCTTCAGATATTTGTTTCAGTGGATTTCTGAGCTTCAGCTGGGAGCACAGGAAATTACTATGTCCACTGAAGTTTCTGATGCCTGAGACCTTTGTTACAACATGCTCCAAAATATCATTGAGAAATAGGCTCTGTGACCTCTATTAGTCACGAATTGCAATCTGCCTGACAAATGGAATAGCTACTTATTTGAAATGTTTTAAAAGTCTCTATCATTCTGCTTGTTTTTACAATTATGATAGGTCTACAGAACTTTTGGTTCAAAGGTACCCCCCCTCTACTCAAATATAAAACTTGTATATCTGATGCTAAAACATACTGCACGCTATTGTGGTACTCTGGTTAGGTGAAGAGAAGAGAGTGGCCTTTTTTCACTTTTATTGATATTTGTTTGAAACTCTCCTGGCATTTTACAGGCAATAGACAAAGTAACGAACTTTATTTTCTGTCAGATTTGCAGTTTTAGGGGCTTTGTTTAAAAGAAAGGTTCATCCTTTGTAAAAGAAATTACAATCATCTTTGCTACTCTTTTCTGGTTTTTGGATCCAACATACAAAATGACAAATCTAGATGTGGCAGAAACTTGCAAGTTACTAACATTTTTCTTTTCATTTAAATATTGCATTTTAATACACCACTCCTTTATGAAACTCATGAACTGCTGTTCAGTCAATAGACACATCATATCAAGCAGGAAACATTTTAGGAAATGCTATACACTAATAAAGTCACGGGATGTATAAGTTTCCAGGAGAGATTTGGATCACGAAAAAAAAGCTGTTCTACAGCAAGTCTTAAATAGTCTTAACTTGCCAGATGTCCTCCGTGAATACTGGATATTTAAAACTGCTTTGGGAATCCAGGTTTTTCCAACTGAGAACTGGTTAAATTTCAGAGTAGAAAGCTCTCAATTTACTAAATACCTGATAATCATGCCTTATCTGATTAAGCACTGTTGATTCATGGTTTTGTATCCATCAATGAATTCCTCTTTTGAAATTACTTGCAATATTGTCAACAAATGGAAAAACACATTGCCTCAAAACTGGATGAAAACATACTAGTTTAAAGAGACATAAAGTACTATTTACCTGGAGATGGCAGAAAAAGGCATCAGGAAATCTTATACTTCAGTTGAGTTAGCATGATGCCTTTCTTTGTGTCAAAATGAGCTTTGTGAGTTACTTGGATTTTAAGGTATTTGGACATAAGCTTTGTTTCCCTGTTTTTGTTTTGTCCTCAGAAAAAGTCTTATTGTGTGTGTGTGTGTCCATACAAACTAAGTCAGGCAGAAAGTTCAAATCAGTGACTTTGAAACAGCAGAAGTGCTGGGGCAGGACCTGGGGACATATAAGTCTCTAAAGATACACAGTCATCTTCAAACACTTCACAGAATTCTTTAATGATTGTTCACTGCAGTTATATACTGTTATCATATCATGGTGACTCAAAAGAGTGATTTGGTGAATGGAAGAGCAGACTCACTAAATAGACTGATAACACCAGAAAATCGTAAGTTCCAAGGCAGAACATCTAAAATTGACTTGAAAGTTATTTGGCATGCGTCCTAGTACCATATACTCATGTAGGATATTAAAGAAATTTAAACAGGGTAATTAATAAAATAGATTGTGAGTTTTTTAAAAAAAACACAGTATGGTGAGATTCTTGATATTATGAAATCAATGCAAGCTATTCCAATCCAAGAACTGTCCCAAACCTTTCAAACTCAGGGTGTGTTGTGGGTATTCCTGGATCATCAAGTGAGATTTTACCTTCTCCATAAATTAAATTATTATTAAAGCTGCACTAATTACTTGTATGCTTCCACTTGCACAGGATTATACTCTTTAAAGCAAAATAGCAAAAAGAACACTTTGCTGTGTCAGGATAATAAAGCCTTCATTACACTCTCCTCTAGTCCAATTTTTCTTTTTTTTTTTTAAATGGTGAAAGCTATAGCAATCTTTGCTAATGTTAATAGGCAGCAGAAAGACTTAAAATAAGCATGTACCCTAAGGATATGCATTAAGGGACAAGTTCATGCATTTTTTACCCTGAAGGAGGTGTTAGGTTTGTGGGTCACTGATTCAGCATGACTGAGAGAAACAGGTGACCTGAACACTGACTCTTGCAGTAGCTAGAGAAAGAGGTTAAAGGAGAGATGGTTAACCTTTACAACACTAACTACTATACACCAATTGCTTTAACAAAACTCTGCTTCCTGAAGTTGATGGCATTCAGTGCATTTCCCATACCAGGGCATTCTTTTTCCCTGAAAAGCTGGAGTTTTGGTCTCTAGCAATGGCTCAGACTTATTTCTATTTTTTCCTTTCTTTTTTTTTTTTTTCTTTTTTCTGCCCAAAGGCTGGTTTGAAAGGCTAACAAGAGGGAACAACCACCACATTGCTGCCAAGAATATTAATTGACTATTTATGGTTGAAGTGAGCACTGGGGCTTTCATGTCCTGGGCGTGCTTCCCACAGCTTGCTTCTGTTTCTGAGGGTAAGAGCAGGGTTTTGCTCACAAGTGTTTCCATGACTTTTACAGATTCTGGTGAGGATAAAATTAAAAGCATTTCTTTTTGCCCCCTTTTAAGTTAAGCTTCCTTTCCACGTGGGAAATTGACATTTCTACCCTTGTCCATTAATTTCTTCAGGTTTCTGAAAAGATGCTGGTGAAAATATGATCACAAGCTCTCCTCTCATTCCCTTACGGCCTCACATGATATGTGAGAAAGTATGTGGATGGTCTTGTGAGATATGCCTTCCTTAATAACTCTGCTTTGTGGGCAGTCAGGAAATAAATAAAACTGAAAGCTACCTATAGGTATTTTAGGTTCCTGGAGCCTGTAAATCAATATACATAATGATCTGGACAATATTTTTCAGGTAAAACTGGCTATTTGCTCATTATGATCTTCATTTTTATAGAAGAGAAAAATGGCTGGAAAATGAGTGAAGCAAAACCTTGCTGTCTTTTTCTGATCTTGACATCAAAATACCAGGGGTGCTAACTTACCTCTTCCACAGTAGGAAACAGTGGTTGGGGTAGCATTTTGGAAGTCCTCACCTCAGAAGTACTGAAGATCTTTCTGAAAAGCCACTAGAACTGGGACTCAGAATCCCCTTGAGTGTAGTCACCAGCAAAGTATTTGTTGACAGACGTTATACTGGAAAACTGATTAAAAAACCCAAACCAAAACAAAACAAACACTCTGCTGGTTATGAGGAATTCAAGCAATAGTTTTGATGACTGAATATAAAAGGGTAACAAATGAAATATTTAAATAGTTCATTCTGGTAGTTCCAAAACACTGTTTTTCATTCATGCAGAAGTGAAATTACTTTGATGAACAGAAGTATCCCTAGGAAACCTAATTAAACAACCTAATCTGATCTTCTCCACTTACCTAATCCAAAATAGGTCCTTTGACCAATTTTTCTCAGTCTCAATGATTTCTTTTAATATTAGTCTAATAAACAATTTTATATGAAGCAGATCAGTTTCAACATAAGCTATGCAAACAAGTCAGTATCTCTTACAGCCCAATTGGGAGTTGCTGTCAGGAAGAAGAAGCTTTCAGAGATGTGACAGAAATTTTGGCTTTGTACTGGGTATCCAATATCCCATTCTAATAGGATAATTATTGAGTTGGAAGCAGAAAGAGAGATCAGCTCTATGTTTCTGGTGTGGCATGGGGTCTATAGATTTAAAACTTAATCATGTGGACCTAAAGTTTTGCTTTCGCTAGAAATGCCTGTGGAAAAAAAATGCTATAAATCATTAGTTTTTGAATGAGTTGATGATCAAGAAACAAAATTTAGAGTGAACTTGAACTGGTCTTGTTTTCTCTTTCAATCTTCTTATGTCTTCCTGAAAATTTTTATTACAAATGTAACTTACATCACCAATAGTTATCATTCTCATTTTCCATAGAGGAAAAAAAAATCCATTATTTTCCTGTATAAAATTAACATATATAAAATCTGATATTTTCAGGTCAATTTTACTTAAGTATTGATAGAGCTTCAATTTGTTTTATCATAAGAAACCTCAAAGTACTGGGCTTTGCATTTGGATAGAAAGTGGTGAATCTAATGGTCATTCTCAGTTTCTCCAAGCAGTGAATTCCATTATTTTATTCTAATCTCCAAAAATATGATGACTCACCTCCTTTCTCATAGAGTTAGGTAGTTAAATTCTGAAGGTCAGAGTAACCCTGGCCCTGCTCAGTCAGAGACTGGAAAACACTAGAAGAAACATTAAATGTGACTCAGTGTTCTTTCTATAAGGAGCTAGTGCCAAGAGCAGAACAGTGGGTGTAGGTACTTATTGTGTTCAGGCTTCAGTAAGCTTCATCATGATAATTAATTCATGAGATAAGGAAGGTGTACATGATTAAGGTCATTTCATCACCAAACAAAAAGTGAAAAGAAGTCTCTTAGTCCTTGTGTTCATGTATAGGTTGCTATTTATAAGTCCATGTTCAGAAGGGAGTCTAGAAACCAAGGGCTGTTTTGATGATTTGTGCGACATGTCTTCAAATGAAGAAGCGAATATGATGGAAAGCTCCCTAGGGTTTTTTTTCTGCCTGCAGGCATAACCTCTTTCTTACTTGGATTTAGTTTCAATTAACTCCTCATCAGCTATGTGCTGAGCTCAGCCAGGCACCAAACCAGTCAGCAGCCTTCATAAATTGTGACAAATAAACAGATTTGAATATAATCTAAATAATGTACCAGAGTGCATCATATCCTAGCCTTTCTTCCATGTTTGGTTGCTAACCATGGGTATGCTGATTCAGCATTAGTCTGCACTTTTGCATGGTTATTTATGCTCCCACACAGTGTCTGCAAAAAGGTACCTTCTCTAATCTGATAGGTATTTTGCATCCCTTTTTTCAGTGGCAGTAATGGATCTCTAGACATTTGGTTTATATGTTTTTATGGTCTACATTGTTATACTTTCTACGTTTCTTTAGGTTTGCTTAGTTAACATCTAAATCGATGTATCCCCAAGACATGTAAATCACTTATTACGTGTACAGTCAGCAACTATATCTGTATTTATTATTGTTAAAGGGTTTGACCCAGGCAACTAATGTAAATGCAGCCATAAAAAAAAATGTTTCTCCAGAACAAGGTACCTCTTAGAATGTATTTGAAAACTGCCTGGAGCTGACCTAACAAAAGGAACATCTTTTAATGTTCCCTCTAGCCATGATCGGATATTAAAATGCATTTTATGTACTAACACTTGAAAGCCAGCTTCTATTTTACTTTCATAAGGTTGTTTGGTATGTCAGAAATTGTGATAAAAGACACTGCCTAGATCAAACCTATCTGCCAAAAAAATCAGTATCTTATTCAAGAAGAGCATGATGATAAGACAAACTTTTTAAAAACAAGCCCAAAGCTCTAATCATGAGGCTGTCCTAGGGTACCTTCATGATCTGGACTTGTTCTAACTGCTTAATGGAGTGGGAACCTAGACAGGTATTCATAGTATAAGAAAGAGATCCATGTCAGCAATTACTTCAATATTTCACTACTTTAGTAGAGCTCAGTATTTTCGTTAATAATCAGGATAGTGGAATAAAGTGGTGAAAAAATGTTAAAATGACATTGGTCAGAAAAGGCACTCAGGCCCTTTGGAAGACAGCCTCAGAGTTCAAAATGATCTCTGCAGGTTGCCGTGATCATCAGTTGTAAAGTCCTGGTACTAATGATAATACAAAACGGACAGTACTTACTAGGTAGACAAGCGAAAGAGAAAGAAATTGCCCTAAGATGGAGCTAATGAGCACTACTGGCAATGTAAAGGTCTCTGCTGGATATTCCACATTGATTTCACAATGGCACTTAGGAAAAATTTAGAATCAAAATGACACCATCAAAATCACAAAAAAAAAAATTAAAAGAAAATTTGAATGTGAAGTCAGATTAAAGGAATTTGCCTGTGATTAGAAAAAACTGTGACTGAATTTTCCAATATAAAAGGTTGCTATTAATGAGCATGATCAATTGTTCTTTGTGTTCCCTAATGCAGTACATTAAGTATCTAGCTTAATTTACAGCACAAAAAAATTTTGGATAGAGCAGGAAAACACACTTCTATCTATAAAGATAGTTAAAAGTTAGAAAAGGCTTTTTAATAGGCTTCAGAAAAAGTATAATTTCAAGCTTTAAAAGGTCATACAAGTTCCTGTCAGGGACTGCCTAGCTGTGCTAGAGTTGTCTCAAAAGAAGGTGATAAATGATCTCTTGAGGTGAGGGTTGGAGGGTTGGTGTGGGGGTTTTTTTGTGTTTGTTTTTTTTTTTTCCCTTTCCATGCTTTTCCTGTTTAGGCAGACCTGTACTTAATAAATAAAATTTACTTTTCTGCTTAATGTTGTTTTTCCCACAAGCCCATGATGATTTTTCATGTTCAAAACATCGCATCCAGTTTACCAAGCAATCTGGGAGCTATTAGGCTTACAGAAAATTCCCCCTATCTTGCTTAGAAATTCTTGACACAGCAGTAATAATGAAACCAATATGTTAAACCAGGTTTCTGCTAGATCAGCTACTGTTGATCACTAATACATATAAAGATTCTAAATAAAAATATTAAAACAAAACATACAGATGTTAAACATAAATTGTAGAAATGGAGACAAAAATTACTAGCTGCTAGCATATTAGAGGCACCGCAGTGAATCTTAATGTAAAGATAAGGTAGGACTGAGTGAAAAAGTTTTAGAAAACTATTTAAAAAATCTATAAAAACTACAGAATAAAAGATGTCAGCCTTTGAAACATTACCAGAGGGGTAATTATGTAGCCAGGATATCATGTAGCCAGAAGGGTATCAACAAAACCTGAAGGTTTTCCTTCATATCTAAGAAGGAAACAAAGAAGCTTCAGAATTGCATTCAATTCTTACTTAAACCATGGGTCATGCTGAAGCTGTCAGAGACACAGAAAATGCAGATAGAGAAGGAACCGAGTCT
>KZ505692.1:156540-192052 GCA_002844005.1 Limosa lapponica baueri
TGATCTTAAAGCTATTCTGTTGTAGGTTTCCCCTCCAGAAGTAAGCATCCAGTGAAATGGATGTCAGGAAGCACACCTGAGAACACAGAGATTAAAGGAAAAAAAAAAAAAAAAAGAAAAGAAAATACATATCAAATGAGAACAGATCAGTAGAATACCACAGATCAGTAAAATGTCTTCCATGGATATATGAACTATGATATTCTCCCCAAACCAGAGAAAATAACTGACAGTATTCAGCTATACATTGCATAAACGGAAGTCAGTGTCTCTTCTCCCTTCTCTGACGAAAGACTACAAAACCTCACGTGGAGTATTCTATTCAGTTTTCATTTTCTTGCATTACAAATGATGGAGATATTCTGCAGTTTAAGCAGCCTGATTGATCTGGATATTATAAGAACTTACTTGTGATGAGTGTTCAGAGGAGCTGTAGAGTGGAATTCTGTAAGACTGAGAAATTACTTAAATGTGCTATAGGGTAAAAAATAATATTTTTTCATTATTTCAGGAACAAGAGACTATTTGGAAAGTCAGGATGTCAATAAATTTCACAGAATGCTTACATCACATGGAACGCTGCTGAGAACACCAGCATTCAGAGAAGTTAGTGAAACAATATTGAAAATAGGCATGCACAAGTATTTTGCTTTCAAAAGAACTCTGAATCTAGACAATCTAAGCTGACGGGTATTATTATTGCTATGATAATTTATGAGTACTTTAAAAGTTTTACCCTGTCATATTGGCAAGTATAACCATAAGGAAGTAGAAAGCTATTAGGACAAACTTAATAAAGAAACAAGATCCTCTGAGACAACTATTGTAAACTGCAGGAAAGAAAAAAAAGTTAGAAAAAATTGTACAGCTACTTTTGGGTGTCAAAATGGGAAAAAAAAAATTATTCCTGGAATATGCAATATCTTCAGCTGAGCAGCAAGAAATCCTAATTGCTTTTGAATTTTGAAAAACTATTTTCTGCAGAAAAACTTGCACTTTCCTCCATTACATTTAAACAAGTCTTATAAAAATGCACATGAGCATCTGCAAAGAAACACAACATTTCATCTATATAAGCTGAGTTCATCAACTTAGCTTGACATCAGAAGACTATAATTTAATTACACCAGCTCCAGACTAGGCAATAATTTAAACCTATTTAAACAAACAAAAAATATTGTATTTCTTCTTTTTTCTACATAAAATACATGTGACTATTTATTATACTTAAAAGACTTGTGGGTTTTATTCATTCTATCTAGTACTAGGGGTAGGTCACCACTGTTGCTCCTCTTATAAGCTCTTTTAGTATAAACTGAAATGTGTAATAACAAGTCAGGCTCATTGTTGCTTTTTCATACAGGTGTATCCTGTGAATATTAATTGCAAACTTTCCATTTTCTCAATCTTTTAATTTTATTACTTAACATCACTGAAATTCAATACGTAAATGAAAGGTTTTAGCCACAGGAGAAAAGATGAAGTCAGCCAAACATGGACTTAAAGCTTGAGGGAAAGAAGTAGAAACATTGCATTTCATTTTTCTATAGGGCTTTACATGTTCAAAGTGCTGTATGAGCACTCATTAGCGGAAAATGTGTCCTTTCATCCTCTTGTGCTAATTACTGAGAGAAGTAGCAAAATGTTAGTAGTGGTAATATGCATATACACTGCACAATATAGTACTCTACCATATATTAATTAGCATAAGAGTACCAGAAAATAAATTTTACTGGAAATATTCAAGGAATGAAAAAGCAGAGGAAGGGAAAATACTCTTCCAAAGTACTTGAAGATAACAAGATATAAAAGCCATATAAAATAAGTAAATCTAAAGAAAATAGTTTTCTGCAATGTTTTGGGGTTTTTCAACTATCATAGTGAAAGGGGAAGTATTTTTTTAATGATGAAACTCCATTCATTCTTGTTCAATCTGTTGCCTGTATTCACAGAAAAGAGTAACTGTCTGTTGACTGAACCTCAATTAAATATTATTAGTAAGTCATCTTCCATTATAACCCTGTTTGTTCCCCATAGTGAGACTGTAAATCACACAATTTGAGCACTGTGTCTTTCTCAGATGCTGTGCAGGGTGAAGACTGATCTCTCAAACATTTCTTGGAATTTCTCTCTTTCCCTAGGCAGCCTCTAACTAGAATTTTAAAGTGATTTTCCACTGGTTTGTTTTATTTTAGAAGTCTGTGGCAACATTCCTTTTTTGTTTTAATCAATTTTCCAACTAATTTTCTTTTTCAATGAGAAATGTAAAACTTCTTAATACTTTTAAGAATAACATCTGTTCATTTCCATGGAGAAAATCTAATTTTATCTGCTATTTTCTCATTCCATTAGCAACTAATAGCTAAAGAAAATGGAATTATCTTCTGGTAGAAGGGAGGGAAATAAGAATTATTTTTCCCTTTATGTAGATAAAGCTGAAGTTATACAGTTGTTTAAAATTGTACCAGAGAAGTTGTATTTAAATGCTTTGAAACAAACAAACAAACAAAACCAAGAAATTATGACTGTTCAAAGACAATAGTCTAAATACTACCAAATATTTTGCTTCAAAACAAGCATTTTCATTAAATAAAAATATCAATTCCTGTCTTACATCCTTCAAAGCCACATGTGGAAGATGTAGTCAAATTTTTCAATAACATGAATGCTTTGTCCAGTAGGAAGTGGCTTTTCTCCCACAGCCTTCTTTGAGGTTCAAAATCTTTATGGTGTGGGATACTGCTTAAAAATCTGGCTTCTGAAGTTTTTAGGCACATGAGGGAAGACAGAATATCCTAGCAAAAGTCAGGATTAATTAAGAGAGGAATGCAGCCATGTGGAAAATCTTATTACCAAACGTGATTTAAAAGCATAGATGAAGACTTGACAAAATGGAGTAATAATTTTATGTTTGTTCACCTACAGATGCAAGGGTATGCCTGAATATTGCAAACTGATTCAATGGACTAAAATACTGTAGGTATTAGTTATGCACACTCCTTCTCACTGATTTGTCAGAAGGCTTCTTCCTTGACAAAGAAATTCTCTTTTTTTTTTTTTATTTTGTTTTTAAACAGATTCCATTTCAGCCTCCTTCATGTTTTTGTTAGCAAAAGGGGTAATTACTGTCAATTGCTCTGATATGTTTTTTCTGCAAGTACCTCGTAATCTGTTTTTCATGGGGTGTCCTAACATCACAAATACACAGTATATTTTGGACAACCAAAGAATTAACAAGCACAGTTAGTGCTCTGTAAAGCCCTATTACATATCTATGATGTTACATAAACCAATGATAAAAGACAGATATCATTAACAAACGGTGTTGATCAATATCTCTATGCATTTCAAATATCGGAATTTATGATGAAGATCTCTATGTTCTGCAATTTCTAGGATTTTTTTTTCCCTGATAATTATCTGTCTTTCCCAAGAGAATCAAAAATCTATCTATATTTTAGAAAAATATCAGATGGCATAGCAGAACAGTATGATGAATTTAGAAATTAATATTCGGGTTTTAATTGTAATTCATCACACCTTACATATTTTGCCTTCATTAATTAAAAACCAAACAAAACAAACAAACAAAAAAGAAACAAAACCAAAAAAGGAAACCCAAACCAGGAGCCAAACAAACAATAACAACAAAAAACCTTCCAGTAGGGATACTTTTAGACTTGCAGGTAGCAAATATTGAATTTTATTTGAACAAAGAAGAAAAATCTCAACAACAAGAAAAAAAAAAGGTCACATTTCAAGAAATTTTTCCATATATGTAACTGAAATTGTGAATATACTGTATTGTGAGAGATTAAAAACTAATTATAACCTTCTAAAATCTCAGGCTTGTAATTCTGTTTTCTGCCTGCAAAATGTACTAATATATTGCACTGAACTGTCCTACTGCTACTGTAGCAGATTCATATTTTGCATGCAAGTGTAATTATTTATTTACAACATTTCAGTCACTTTGTCAACAGTGAACTTGAGAGCTTGGAAGACAGCAAAAGAAACAAATAAATGGAAATATTTAGAGGACATAATCTTCTTTGTTTACATCATTTATCCCATACTGACTTGTATCTTATCGTGCTGCTAGTATGACAAAGCTCAAAATCATTTTCTTACCTGAAAGCGGACATTAAAATGTGTCAGCCATGAATTAGCTGAAACACTGAAACTTTTCTTTCTTGTTCGTATGTTTAAATAAAAGAACTGTACAATGTAACTCTGTTATGGACAGCTTGTTGGGTTTTTGGTTTGGTTTTGGTTTGGTTTTTTCTATTTTTGGTACTTTAAGAACATTGTTTCAGAAATGAAAAAGTAAAATAGATAAATAGATTTTATTGTCTGGTATCTTCAGAGGGGTTTCTTTAAAAATAGATATACATTATGAGTATATGGATATTGATTTAAGAAGACTCAAGAGACACATTTAGGCCTCCATGTAACCATCAGTCTTACAGCCCCAAGTATTAAAAACTGGACATTTTTATCTTTTGAAGGTGATTTTACTTTCATTGTTTCCACATTGACTTTCTTGGACTACAGCATTTATTCTATGTGGATGACTCTGCAAAATACTACAGTTTAAAATACATACAAGACATAGATAAACAGATACAATAGATGACACCTAAAATAAGCATCACCCATAAGAAATTGTCAGGCAGGGAAATTGTCTGGAAACTAATATCATAAATATCCACACAATTTTTATCACAAAGCCATTGAGATCTTGCACTTATCATCCTAGGGATTCCAACATCTGGAATAAAGCCAGTGGAAAAACCAACAGACCCAGAAATCATTGGTATATTTTCCACTACTGGAGACATTAGCTAGCAGTGACTTTGCTCCAGTTCTGTGCTGTGCATTGCGTCAGGGCTTCTTTGCTCTATTTATTAAGCTGGCGACATGGGCAATGTTAACTCTGGCATTGAAATTCTGTTTGCAGTCAAAATTGGTTGTTCCGGTCAGAAAATCCAGGCTGAGAAAGTGGCAGCATACTGATTATCTCAATAATTCTTTCCATCCAGACTTCCTCGGGGAATGTGAGGAAGGAAGGGGACCTTTCCACGTACAGCCAGTGAACGAACTGTCAAACCTGAAACCCAAGCTTTCCTTCAGTTAAATCTTATCATCTCCTTTTACCCTGGGGATCTGGCAGGTCCCATGCGCTGAGGTAACCAAGAAGCAGTGGCAATGGAAACCTGCCTGTGGTGGGGAAAGGGGATGCTCAAAAGAACAAGGGGACCAGGGTCCTGGCAGCAAAATCTTTCATGTTGCAATCCTGTTTCCATGTCCTGTTACACTCTCTGCAACTACGGATAGAACTAAAGCATTGATCAGGATCCACTGAAGCTGTCCTAGGCAGGAGCAGTAGGGGTTTTTTTAGATTTGTAGAAAACATGTAAATAAAAACATTTAGATGTCATCTAGCCCATTCCCTGGCCAAAATGTAGGGTCCACTGAGAGGATTCAACAAGTGGAGCTGTTTTTGGCAGTACTGAGCTGCAGTCAGCTCAGCATGTGAGCATCTGCTATGATATGAAGAGCTAAGACATAAAGGTCTAATCACAAAAAACCAAACCAAAACAAAAACCCCAACAACTCCAAAACCAATCAACCAAAAAAGAAAATCAACCCATCAACCCCAAGAAACCACCCCAAAATATTCCTGCTGTTCCTGTTTTACTCTTTCTTGAGAAGTCCAGTCCCTCAGTGTACTGGTGAAACTCACTGTCACCACAGTTCATTGTCAGTTACATCTATACTAACAAATTAAATCTGGCTAAGGCACAGTCTGAAGTACAAACATGAGAACATCTCTCCTACCCAGAGGTTAGCTCGCTTTTGGGCATGGCTGTGGCTTCTGCCAAATAACTCCATGCCTGAACCCTGTTCAAGAGATAGCACAAGCCAGAGACGCTTCCCAATGGCCAAACAGTAGACCCTATGGAAAGAGGAGAGTTTAGTTGCACAGACAAACTGTGCTGTGCCAGAGTCACAGAACAGGATGTGGGCAGTTTGTTGGGTTTTGTTATTTGTTTGTTGGGGGGTTTTTTGTTTGGTTGGTTTTTTTGTTTGTTTTTTTTGATATCAATACAGTTATAGTCACTAGGAAAATGAGCCACAAACCTAATTTTCCTTCAACTTTTCTCATCTTTGGTGGCCTGGGATCGATCATTCTTTGTTCTGGCTCAGATTTCCATACTTCCTGTTGCAGAAGCAGGGATGCATCCTTGTCCATCTGCAAACACATATTTCCAGCATCACAGAATTCATCAGTCATGGATTTTTCAGTACTCAGACCAGATGAAAAGGAGATTCACAGCAGGACCTGATGCTGGGTCCATATTTTTGAAATTCTACTCCAATAACTGAATCTTGGCACTCTCCTCTTTGCTACCCAGCAAGCATTTACTGCTTGACCCTGTTTTCATGGCATTTTGTTAAAAAAGGTTATGTTGCATTCATACCCCAAATACTTTAGTGTACTCTGAAATCTGTCAAATCAGTCATGTTTTGACATCCACAGCATTTCACAAACAACCCAGGGCATCTTGGCTGCATGAATTACATGCCAAAAAGGCACAGTGTAGTCACCATAATGTGAACGTAATAGCAGTCCCATGGTTACCTGTGACAACTGGATGCAAGTATGGGGAGGTGCTTATATCTTTTTCAGGAGAAAAGAAGATTATGCGTTATGATAAGGAGATTGAGCATCACGTATACCTATGCAATAACTACATTTTCAAACCATTACAAACCATCTTTATTCTGTTCCAAACAGTTCCCCGTCATGCTTGAAAAATTCCTTAAGTCTGCCAAAGACCCTCTGAATACTTCATAATGTTGACTTACTCAACAATCACATAAGCCACCCCAATATCAGAATGCAATTATATAACATTCCTATGGCAACTACCGCAACTGCTTACATGGAAAATTAATATTAAGAGGCTAACATATTTTTAGCTATCTTCTAATACAATCTTGCTGCTGGAAATCTCAGAGGAATGCTACCACTGAGAGATGGTACAGCTCCTTGTGGTACATCAAGGGCTGCTTTTTGAAACTGAGGACTGCTATATTAAGTGGCCGCTAGGAGCCTAATTAACATTTTCACTTACTACTACTCTCCTAATCTGAGAGCCAAATCAGATTTGTATTCCAAGGCATTGTTTCTAAAACAATAAATCAAACTGATATATTCCTTGGCCTTCTTCCAATGAGCTCCTAAATGCTAGTTGCTTCCAAAAGGTAGAAATCAGCAACAGTATCAAGCAGAAAAAAAAATAATGAAGCATAAGCTGTGATCTGGGAGTATATTGTTTTTACCTATCTTTCTTGCTGTCTTACCTGCTTTCTTATCCATTCTGTCTTACTGTCAGAGCCATTTCCAAATGTCCTGAAGCACTGCTGAAGAACAAGAGACAGACTAAGATCCCTTGTTATCTTAAAAATAATTAAAAAATCACTATTTTTTAGTGATTTCAAGACCTTAATTCTCACACAAAACCCTATAACAGCAACCAGCTAGATTCTCTAGGTGCTGAATTGGCAGTATTATGCCAATTTGCACCAACTGACATCTAGTGCATTACATTTTGCAAACTGTAGGTGCAAAGTTTGGGTTTGCATTAGCCCTGATGTTGAGTAGACAAATATATGTTCCATATAACAAACTGTTGTCTGCCTGTATTTTTTTTTTATTACCTAGTAGCTAGACAGGTCAGAAACTCAAGCATCTACTCTATCATTTAGGAACAGCTTTTGAATTTGCTACACTCCCTAGAGGATTTTGGGTCTTCTAAACTAATCAAGGATTTATGAAATATAAATAGTATATTATGTCTGTGATAGATGAATTTTTCTGCTCACTAATGATCCTCTGGCCAGTCTAAGAACTGAAGAATGTTGTTGGATGAAAAATAGATATTGTAATACATTGGCTGAAGGGAGTTATAACAGAGGGAGAAATGAGGGAGGACCTTTTCCACAGGTGGTCATACAACTGTAAAATAGACTTGTGTTTAGATACTGTGATTATGGAAGCTTATTTGTTTTGAATATTATTTGGATTTTAATGAACACTAAAAACATTTTATGTTCGATAATTTTGTTAGTTGCACAAAATTCCACATTGCACAGAACATCTAAGGAAAGGATGAAGAGCCTAAATTAATATAAAAAAGCTCCATTGGCACGGATGAAGTCACAGTGGTTTTATATCAACTGAGAAGCTATCACAAAAATGAAATGTGGCTAATGGTTGTGAAGTGCACTTCTTTTTGTAAATTGTGAAAGACAAAAATGTGATATTTTTAGAAGCAATATTGTAAGAGGCAACTTATGTATACATGATATTAATAGAATAAGGCATTAAGCTCTGAATGATTGCTTTTCCCTGTTTGCATACCAATGCATTATTTTATATTGAACTGGTATCTCAGACGGGTGTCTGTTCTTTCACCTTCTGTATTTATGTAAGATGTTTTATCCTTTTTCTTTTTTACATGTTTTGTTTGTTTGCCTTGATATTTTTAGGGTCTGGGAATAGGTTTTGTTTGTCAGTATGAGTCATGCCCACCCTCTTTCTCTCATCCATACAACCACACAAGCAGAACTAAATTGTTCTTTAAGTCTTCAGAGCAGGAAGACATTTTCTTGGTAGCATGTAATTTATGTCATCTAATAGAGCTACTTTTGACTCCTTTACAGGTGGGTTTGGCTTTGATTTCTTTTCTTATCAATCCCAATGAAGATAATCTTTACTAGTTTCACACTTCTTTTATGACCTATGGGCTAATAAAAAAGCTGTTGGGTTCCTTACTGTTTAGTAAAATACATACTTGTTTATTCTTACATAATTTTTCCCTGTTTCTCAGATTGAGATGTTAATATTCAGTGCATGACCATACATTGCTTTATAGATAGTGTGTTATACATCTCCATTGAGAATTTTATCTTTCATGATTTTTGTAATAATAATGAAGTTTTTAGAACTACTGTGCTTTGTATGCAAGGAATATTTTATTCAGTTGCATCTCTCTGTATTTCTCTTGAACCGAAATGTATGCATGATTGCTATCAGTTATCATAACAGTAATATCTCTTGCACTTAGGACAGTGGTACTGTTGCTTCCTTGACTCATGCACATGCACGTGATGCACATATGTAACAGACAGGAAAGCAGCAGTTCCTAAAGACAGTATGTTGGAAACACATCTTGTTTTATAAATATGTGTAGCTATCTTAATCAGCATTTTTCCTTTTTTTTTTTTTTTTTAAGATATATTTATGAATAAAACCTCATGTTAAAACCGTAGCTATTGACTAGAATTAGAAAGCAGGTTTCGTTGGATATTTAAATCAGCATAACCATGGTAAGCATAACTTACTATGTTTTTTTCATTGCAGTTCTGGTCACAATATGTAAGATAACATTTTTGTTCCACTTTTGACTCCCACACTTCACTCAATTTTTCTTTTTAAATTGGATTAGAATCTCCTGAGTGGAAGTAATTATCCTGATTCCTTAAACTCTCTGTCAAAGAAAGACGGTCTCTGAAACAGTGGAAGGAATCATCTTTAGGTTTATCTGTCCTTTGTTGTAAAATCTGCCAGTGACTTCTCAGAGAGGATGTGAAAATAGGAGGAGATGAGGAGGGAAACAAAAAAAAGTCAGAAAAAATACATAAATTTCTGTTTGTATTTTACATTTTTAACTTAATGGTGAATTAAGGCCAAAATAAGGCAAAAACTGTAATAGTTCTAAATTTGGGTAGTTTGCAATCTTTTAGTTCTTTCAGTTGATCTGCACTGCTCTTTGTGAGGTAGACTCACAACGACGTTATCCTCAGCTAGTATAAGTCACAACAGCCCCATAGTGGACGTCTGAAGTTTGTAAACAATTATATTTTTGAACCTTCAGAGTCACAGGCATATACTGAAATCATAGGCATACATGGAAATGTAGCTTCCAGACTTCATATCATCTCCAGATTTGTCCAGTGATTCTAACTGAACTTGAGACTGAGCTTGCATGAATTGCATATGGAAGGATCAAGAGAGAGAGATTTAGAAGGGAAAGTAAATGTATAATGCATATGCATCACTTCAATGCACAGAAGTGATCTGATGAATACTTTATAAGCCTAATTTATAAATGTGCTCTGACTCCCTCAGTGTGTATTGTTCAAATTCAAAGTTTGTACATCCTTTATGGCATACTCAGATTGTATCAACACTTCAGAGTGTTTTGTCTCATTCCCAGCAATGGAATGTTCCTCTTGTACACATTTTGTAGAGCAAAATGACCCCTGATGCTAAGATACACAAAGAGGATATTGCTATGAACTTCCAAAGTGTTTTGGCTTATTTCCTTCAATTCTTCTCATTGCTTAAAAATCTAATAAACAAAAGACTTTTTGTCAGCTTAGTTACAATGTTACTGTTAATCGCTTGATGAAAAAGTTGCAGATCTCATGCACAGCTAATGTAGGCAAAGAGAGAGCGGCTCTGTTACAAGCACTACATTAGTGGATGTATTATAATATATACTTCTGCTGCCTTCTTGAATCATTGTTCCTGCAATGTAAAGAGAAGGATGGAGATGAGCTGCTTTCTCTAAGAAGTGATGGGAAGAACACTGATCTTTATGGAAGAGTGATACTTCCAGAAGCATAACTTAAAAATATCTCCCTTAGGAATTGCATCTTGTAAACTCAGGAAGCCATACCTCCTCACCCACACATTACCCCAACAAAAAAGCATAAGTACTGCCTGGAAACTTATAGGTACAAAAGCTTCAGCAGGCAGGAGATTCTTAAGTGGATCAGTTGCATTCATGTTCAGGTCAAAAAAATTAACTATGTATTGAGAAGGATTCTTGTCTTCTCAAGCAATGGTTAGCTGATTCCTAACTACTGTCTTTACAAGTGCACAAAATGTACAAAGGTAAGGGTACAAAATATTGTGGGCCAGTCTATGGAGTTGCACATTTGTCCAATGCCTGACCTTAGCTCCAGATGTAGTGAAGGGAAAAAGGTTCATGAAAACTAAGAAACTATCATTAAAGGTAAGTAATGTGTATACAAAAGCATGTATCCTGATTTGTCTCATTAACGAGACATTCTACCAGCAAGAACTACCAACAGAAGTCATTTCTTTTATGCATTGAAGAATATATTTTCCCAGATCTTTTCCAAATCAAATATACACCTATAATCTATTTTAGATCTACATTTTTTTACTTCTCTAAGCTTGGGCAAATTGAAAAACTAATTTCATTTAGCTTTCCAGTCAAATTAGTTTTTAAAGTTTTCATGCCTTAGTTAAGTTTTTGCTGTAAATTCTGAAAGGAAATTTTTATCTTAATTTTTTTTTTTTTTTACATTATTAAAAAAGTTTCACAGTAGGATTATTTTTTTTTCCTCTTACAAAGTCTAAGTCTTCAACCCAATTTGGCTATATATTCTCTTTTCTAAGGAAACATTGAAGAGTTAAATATTTAAAGGGCGGGATAGTATAAACTCAAGCTTATATAATTACAATAAAATATATTTGATTTTAAATCTGCATTGTTTCTTTCGTAAAGTACCTGTATCAATGTCCAGACAAAAAATAATCAAAATTTAGGATGCTAACTTTGGGAGTAAGACTGGGGACATTTTTCAGCAAGGATTAAAATTCTCCTAAAGCCCATTTTCATAGATTATAAGGCAAAGTAAAATTATTACGATCTTCAGATCTGACTTACTCCTTGACAGACAATGAACTATTTCCCTGAATTAGGTCTTTCATAAATTAAGCATAAATCTAAAATAAAAAAAAAAGACAAAAAAATCCAACAACGAAAAAAATCCAAATCCAAACCCAAAAAAATTCCCAGTTCTGATTTCAACATTTTGAGAAATAGTGAATTCAATACACCAATTGACAAGTTGTCCTAGCAACAACATCATACTCCAAACATGCTTACTTTCTAATCTTAATTTATCTAGCTTCAAATTTAAGACTTCTAGCTGACAAACCCCCTGCTAAACTGAAGAGCTTCTCAAAGATTTCTTTCTCATAATGGTGGCACCAGTACTGAACCCAGGGGCTACTCTGCTCCTGCTTGACATTTCTCCAGGCACGTGCACAAAGCTGGCTTCAGCCTTTCTGCTTACAGGGACTCTGCCTGTTGTGCAAGGCAGGGCTGACAAGGGAGACCTTCGAGCATGAGCGCTGTTCTGGACAGGGGGAGCCAGCATGGCTAGTGCCTTCCAGCCTGGGACCCAAGGATGCCTCTGCTGGAAAAGGGGGTGCAAGGAGGGGTAGATGGTGTGTTCCTGGTTCTGGCTTGAAAATTAATGTGTTGCTGGGTCCCAGACTGCAGATATTGTCCAATTGTGTGATAAAAACTATTCTGGGAAGACTAGCTGTCTGAGCCCGGATGCTGGAGGGATCCACATTGCACATGTATACACATATATTCTCAGTAGCCAACCTCCACCCTGCTCGGGCAGACAGGGGCACAGGGTGAGGCCCTTGGTGCTGCCTGTGTTTGAGCGAGGGTTCTGTGTGTCTGCCTTTGTTACCATGCGGCTGGCAATTTACTGAACAACAAACATACTGAACAATTAATATGGCATATACGTGGGCTCTGTGGGCATGTGAATGCTGGGAGCATGCACTCAGCACCACTGTTGGTTGGTCCTGGGGGCATGGAGTTGTAGCTACCACCCCCACTGCAAGATTTGGCAACTCCTAACCAGTATGTCTGCTGCTGCACCGGAGACTTATTTCCCACAGACCCATCCAGTGTGATTCTGAGTATTTTCTGAGCAGCAGCTTACCAGGACAGAGTTCTCCATCCTGTGGGAATGGGCTGCATTCCTAAATTCTTTGCTGAGAGGCACTGTTAGTAACCTGTGAAGATTTTTTCTGACCAGTGTCCAGTCATTCTTCTGCCTCCACCTGTTTGTTCCCTCCTTCTGTAATTTGTGCATCATTTGAAGGCTGTATCAGTAATTATTTCCCCCAAGACATTCATAACCTCGTTGAATAGCTCAGAGCCAAAAGCTGATCCCTGTGAATCAACCGCTGTAGCCAGTTAACAAGTCCTGTTTATAATTACACTGAGACATTATTTAGATAACTTTTAACAGACTTTATGTATAACATGTAGCTTTTTTTTTATTGTTTCACATTATTTATCAAGATACTGTGCCATATCAGGTCAGTACAGAAATCCAAGAATATTACAGCAACGGTACCTTTACAAGTCAAATTTGTGTACATTAGGAAAGCCCTCCAATTACTTTGACAAGGTCTGTTTTCCAGAAACCTGTGTTGATTTGCATTAATTAAATTACTCTATTTTAATTCTTTATAAGCCGAGTCCCGTATTAGATGTTTCTTTTTTTTTTTTTCTCAGACTGATTTTATGATGACAAACTTATAAATAAATAGGTTATTCTATTTATTCCTTTTGAAATATTGGCACAACATTCATTTTTCTTCCAGATGATTGCTGAATGTCCTCCATGTCTCAATACTTCTGAAAATCAACCTTGACAGTGTAGAGAACTCCTCTGACACTTCTGTTATAATTCTTTGATGCAAATTACATAGACACACTGATGGTACATCCAAGTGAGAGGGAGAAAGAGCTTAACATCCTTCAGAGTAATTTTTGAAATGGAAATTTTTTTATCATCGACTATGATGGGACTATACATTATCTGGATGTTTCTCAAAAGACAACATAAATACTAGAGGAAGCCTTTTACTTTGTCCAATGATAATCATTGTGGATTCATTATATTTTATTTTATTCAATTTATTCCAATACAAAGAAGCCATGCCACAAAAAGAAAATTAGCCACTATTTTCTTTGCTGATTTGCTACTCTGGAAGCTTTGGGTCCATGACTTAGGACAGCACGTTGACACATTTGTGCCATGACGGGCATGGATGGGAGCATTCTCAGGAGGCCTCCTGAAGCTCCACAGTCACATTAGCCCACAGCCAACACATAGCAGGGAAAGGCACAGAAACATTAATTTCACTAAGCAGCTGAAGGGTTGCAATTACATTCAGCTCACTTCTCTATTTCTTTACTTTTACATTGTGGTTGGTCACATTTGCACTGGAGCAAAACTGAAAAAGAAGCTGAATCAACAATCTAAACAAAATCCACTCAATGGATATCTTAACCCTTCTCCACCCACCTTAGACCTGAAGTATGCATTACTCCTATCCATAGTGTGGAAACACAGCTCAACTGCATTGCTTCCACTTAGCCTGGCTTTACGTAGGGAAAAAGATATTTTTCCCCCCCTCAGTCTTTGATACTTTTTATTATTCTGAGATGCTAACTTCTTATTGTGTTGATCAGAGGAAGTACACATAGTAATCCTGGGTGATTAAGATCCATATTTGAAGGGATAAAAGAGAAAGAGGGATAAAGAAAAAAGGGATAAAAGAGCTGTGTCTTCTCTTTGTAAAGAGAATGGACAGCTAGGGATTTATGTGTATTGTAGGTTTAGGAGACATTCTTTGTTTGCTATTACAGGTTTTACTTTATTTTATATTAGTTTTTAATCTTAATCAGAAGTTTCTGTTTGCAGAATTTACAGCTATAATTTAAAAATGAAATGATTTGGAATATGGGTAAAATACAGCATTCGGTAAATTTGACATCTTCCTTCCAATGGTCATTAATTTGTGCAGTTAGAGTTACAATATTCCTGACAGCAATGGTCTTTTAAAAAACTAATTACAAACTGTTTGCTTAAAATATTACATAATAATACTAAAGAAAATTTCCTGGTAAAAAATCCTAATATTTTCTTAATATTTCAAATCCCTATTTGCATTCTGGCTTACAAGCTTTTAACTTTTATGATGCAGAATTACATTTTTTGGGTGTGTTTTATGATTAATTGCATCTGCAAAGCTCATACCTGCTGATTGTTTACATATGTAATCAGCTGCGCAATCAGACAACTAAAGGAGTTGAGTAACTCAACTATTTTACATAGACCTCCAAAAAAACCTGCAAGTACAAGAGGGGAAAAGTATCGTGCTATCATTACTAAACTATAACCAAAGAGTTCACAGCTATGATTTGGACTTTAGAAAGGGGTATAACTCCTTAATGGTGACAATTCTTAGTTTAAGCATTTGGATACACAGACAGTTCTGCTCTTCTGGTACAAGGAGCTCTGTGCACTGAAGGTGGCTACTGATTCCTAAGGGCATTCAGCAAGGTCTGAATTGCCATCTGGCTGCTCCGCAGTGATCAGTTGATTGTATGCACATTTTGCTCATAGTTGTTGATAAGTTTTTCCTGTCTTTCCCTTTGGAGAACATGACTAATGGCAGCTATTTTATCATGTAGAAACACTGCTAGCAGACAATAGCCTAGTTATTCACCCTGACTGCACATAGCAAATGTGGCCCACGCAGTGGGTTGGCTTTGTATTTCCAGGAGTTGCACTGTATTAGTTTTAATCTTCAACAGCAAAAGGGATTTATGTTCCGGTCACTAGGGATAACCGTGCCAGCATGCTGGGCTGTAAACCGAGAAATGAGAGGATAAGATTCACTGTAAAACAAAGATCTAGGTAGTGTTTCCCCAAAAGACCCCTTGATGAGGTGCCAAATTTTACCTTTTGACAAATAATCTCAGGGTGTTTTTAATTTAATTAGTAGAAGGCACTTCTTCCCTTTTCACATTTGAAATGGCTTGTGTTTTCCCTAAGTACTCTTTAGGTCAGAATCTGATATTAAAGACAAGATCTCTCTCTAACGCGTAAATGCAAACAACTGCATTGTCTAAAGTTTTATCAGACATTTCTTTGGACATTTTTCTTACAAAGAGATGAGTTATTGAATAAAACAGATAAGAATAAATTTTTGCTTTTTATACAGGTACAAACCTCAAATATTAAAAAAATAAGAATTATTTGGCTTTGAAAGGTTTTTTAATTATCAAGGCAGATAGGATATTTATACAGATGAACATCCATACATTTGAAGAGAGCATTTATTGTAACACTTTTGACATAAACCTAACAGACCAAGAATGATACCTCAACTGTAGAACCACGAAGGGAAGATGGCATTTAATTACTAGTACTAGAGTCACATATATGTTGACGACTTCTTACCTTCAAAGATGAATTCATATGAGCCATAGTGTTCAATCATGTCAAAAGTATTGATCCACTGTTAGGAATTTAAAACATATTTAATCCTTGCATTTAACTTTTAGCACATGCTAAACCCAAATGCTTATATGTGTCAAGGGTAGGGGAAGAAGAATATAACAGAGCAGAGAGGGAGATGGGCTAAAGGAAATTACCTGCATATACTTGTGCAATGTACAGACCATTTAACAGAGGATTTTAGGAGTTGCAATTACATGTACCTCTCATGAGAGATATTTTTCTTTCATTCTAGCCACCACAGTCAAACAAGAAATGCGTGTTTCACCCTTTCAGTCTTATCACTACCACTGAACCAGGTAGGAAGATGGTATCATGATTTGTCATAGATCATCATAGTCTGCTGTATTGTTTTTAAATTTTCTATAGAATTGTATGAACAATTCTATAATTCATGTTCATTTACATCAATTAAGTGTTGATGAAATTTGCCTAGCATAAAGACACAAAGTGGATTAGACATTTAGCTATAGAAAAAATTCAGTGCAAAGCAGTGTTGGAAGTCTTCCAGTAAATCCCAACCCTCCTGGGGTCAGAGGTTTGTCTAGTTTCTAATGTTCACTTCCCCCTAACTAAGTCTTAGAAACAGCATGTCTGAGAAAATACATTTCATTGGCATTTTGCTGAAATGACTACTTTGTTCTGCAGTTACTTAGCTCTTATTAAAATAAAAAAACCAAACAAATACCAACAAAACAAAACCACCAAAAACCAGACAAACAAAAAAACTCCAAACCCAAACCAAACAAAAAAAACCCAACTAATAAGAAATCTTAATAACAACCAACAAGGCCAATACTGTGGTATTAACTTCAGATGGCTTCAGACAGAAGGGTGTAAGCAGGATATTTTGTAAATTATTGAACTAAGAATGCAGGGAGTTGTGTAAAAAATCATGGGCAGACTAGAACAAATAACTATGATAGCTCCTGATGGATAGTCCCAGTTAACATTTGTGAGAGGATATCTCAGATACTCAGTATGTAGTAATTCTCAGATATACTCTCCCAAATCTGCAATCTTTGGTGTGGTCGTTATAGCAATTAAAAGCTGATACAAAACATATCCAGATTACCTAGATAGTAGCTAGACTGGGTACTGATACTACCATAGAAGCACAGAGGTAGGTGTACCTGTAAATCTTAGATCAAAATTGAGGTAAATATTAATGCAGCTTGCTCTGAAAAGAAGGCTGCTTCATGTTAGGTGCTGTTATTTGCTAAACATCAGACTCAGTAGGTTCAGTGTCACTGGAAAGGGGAATGTAAGCCTCCCTGTGGGGTGCTCATACTAAGTGTTTAGACCTTTAAGCAGTCTCTCTCTTTAAAGCAGAATTTATAGTGATAAGGGTTTACTTCCATTTCCAAGGAAGACTGGTAATCTAAGTAAATGTCATTGAGAAATACCCTGTATTTTTAAAGCCCATAGAGTCTCAGCTTGAAAGGAGAAGAGCCAAACAGATCTCATAATCATAAATGTCTTCTATGTCCAACCTGGTGATTCATTTGACTGAGAAGGCTTGAGTCAACTAAATGGGCAGCATGCCATTCCGCTCCTCCATTCCTTCCTTCCTCCCTTCCTTCCTTTCCGCTTTCCTTCTTTCCTTCCTTCCTTGAGCTACATTTGGCAGTTCACTCCCCTTCAGCAAAATTTCACACAGGTGTGAACTTCACTAAGGATAAAGCACTCTCTCCTGAGTTTATAAGGAGTATTAATTTCATATCAGATACAGCAATGGTTTTAAGAAGTGTACAGATGATATCTCCTTTCACCCAGATGTCAGCTCCTTTCACCCAGATATCAAAAAGTCCTTTGTGTAGGAAGAGGTTTACAAGTTGTTCCTAATACAGTTCAGTCTTTACTAGAAAATCAGGGCTGAAAGGACCTATGCCCCATATACAATTTTACAAACCACCTTCCTTCAACCATATCCAGAAAAAATTCAAAATAATTTGATAAGATATCCATGGAATGTGTTTAGTACACTCCAGAAAAATAAATTCATTTCTGGACACAAATTTCAGCTGTATGTACTCTGTAACTTTGACAAAATCATCACCGACCAGAGTTACACAATACAGGCTAAGGAAATAGGACAGGATGAAATTATAGGATTAATAAATTTACTTACAGTAAGACTTGCTTTAGAGAGGGGAAAAAATCCACCATATTTTCCTGCCTCATATTGCACTGAAAAACATGAAGTCACTTTCCTAATGTGTTTGGTCTGAGGAAAGGGAACGCCATGGGTTTTACAAAGTTTCAGATGAAGCCATCAATAAGAACAATGTTGAGGGCCATAATCGATAAGTTTACAAGGCTGCAGTCATAGGCCACCAGGAAATCCATTTTGACTTAATCAGCTTTCCAATCTTTCAGTTAAAATATAGCACTTTTGGATCATGTCCAAGCAATGAAGACACAGTAATAAAATGATTCAATACAGTTTGCACCGTCTTCAAAATTTTTAAATCAAGATGGTATTTTAGCAAAGATTAACACTTGGTTTCCCTCATCTTGTGTACCCCATTCTTCCCCCCTTTTTTGGTACTGCAATGAAAAATGTGCTCTCCCTGCTTAAAACTGGCTTATGACATCCATGTCTCTGTGGTTATTCTGCAGCAGGTTAATTGTGTGAAATATTCCTATGTGATAAAACTGCTGAAATTACATTCTGCTACAGCAAAAAGTCATTTTGCAAGGTACAACACTATTGACCGACTTTCAGCATTTTCTGAAAAGGGAAAACATTCCTTTTATTTTTTTTTTATTTTTTTTTTCCCAGCGTAGCACTTACCTTCTCTTTCTTGAGCTTAAGACCCCAGTCCAGTGCTTGAGGTGCTGAGTGTCTCAGCTGACTAAAGAGCATGAGAAGCTGCATCTGGGCCAACCACTGAGAACAGCGGTTGTACTGGTATGTCACCGAGATGCTTGTTTGCTTTTCTGGCAACGTATACAGAGAATATTCTGCAGCTGAAGCCTAACTGCATTTCACATATTTTTGTTTACCTCTAAAGTTCATACGCAATAGAGAAAACTGTGAGAACAGAGATAAAATTTGTGTATCTGAATTTGTTATGCCAAAGCAGTACTTTGATTAACAGTCAGAAAAACTCCTCTCCTTTTCCTGGTCTCAGACACTCTCTGGGAGAATCAAAAGAGGATCAGGATGATTAATCAATGTGTGTCTTCCTCTTGCCCCTGCACATTTCTACCCTGCCTTTGGAAAAAGTCATTAGGAATAAAGCTATTTTATGGAACTATTATATTTACATTTCCCAAACAAGTTGCATCATTGTATGAGGATCCTTTGGCAAGTGTATTTTGCTGTTGGTTGTAGATCTACATGATCCCCTACTAAACACTTACTTTTCTCAGAAAGATGGAAGATGATCTGGACAATGAAACTCCAGTTTGAAGTTCCTAATTTTTTGATTTTATCACATTTGAGTGTAAGTTAGTGCAGTTTTACCTGCAGCCATACAGCAGTTTGGATTGGATACTGTTACACATCACCCACACCCTAGGTATGTAAGTAGTAGTAATCAATTAAATTAATAGTGAGACATCCAGATGATACAGTGGAAACTGCTTTCTCAAATCTACAGGAACTTAATTAAACCTTCCTTCTCCAACTTCCAAAATTCTCTAAATGAGGAGCAGTGGTTGGCTATATAGCGTTGAGGAGTAAATGGCACCAGCACAATACACTTTTAACCATGATATCATGGGCAAAAAGACCATTAAAAGTACATTTCCAATATCCCCTCCTATGAGTAAATTGCTCTAGTTGCCATGGAGGTGTTGTTGAGTTCAAAGAAATGAAGAATTCACTCCATCAATATTCAGTTTGAGCTAAAGATGATGGAGAAAACTGGTATGCAGCAGTTTATTCCAGTTGTCTTCAAGCTGATGACATACTCTTCCAGTTTTGTAGTTGTAGCTTTGTCAAAACTGAAATGACTTTGAAGTCAAAGCTGAAATGATTTC
This sequence comes from Limosa lapponica baueri, assembly GCA_002844005.1. Lineage (NCBI taxonomy): Eukaryota > Metazoa > Chordata > Aves > Charadriiformes > Scolopacidae > Limosa > Limosa lapponica. The sequence goes on from KZ505692.1 coordinate 176,764, forward strand.
ACAATCTTACCAGCATCTGAACTGAGGCATCTACTGATATATTTTCTACATTTATTTGTGCTCTGAGGGTAGTAAAGCAATTTACATGTCTTTGATTCTGGTTTTTAACCGCTTCATTTGCTTTGGGCCTCAGTTTTAAGGAACTTGCTTCAGAAGGTTGACTGTTGTCTCTATAAATATCAGTGCCTCATAACACAATGTCTTTGAATATGTTTTTAAGCTGGATTTTGCCTCTCTTAATGCAAAGATTTTCCCTCCAGAATTAGTGGGTTTACACTTTTACTAAGGACAAGTAGATTTGACTCTTCTGTTTCGTTTTCCTTTATTTCATTGGAATTTTTGGTTCTAGATACTTTATACCATGGGTTACTTCCTTGTCTCCATCTCCTTTAAATAATGCCCTCTCTGTTATTTTTTGAATCAAAGAAACGTTGGATATTGACAATGATCCTGTTAATACTTCTCTTCATGTTCCAGTTTTACACTGCAGATATTCTGGAGAAAGAGCTGCAAAAAGACAGGTGATAGCTGAAACGCTCTCTCCCTGCTTTTCTCCCACGACCGCAAGCCAACTCCTAAAATTTTGAATACAATGGCTTAGAACCAAAGGGCCGAAGAGTAGAAGAACAAAAGAGACCAACAGCCTTCCTCATGCCATCCCCTGCCATCTAAAATCTATTAATTTTTTTGTAACTGAGCTACCTGGTGCAGACACAGCCACCAGCACTCAGTGAGCCCTGCTGCCAGGGCAGGATCCTCAGCTCCTGGAAGTTCTGGTTAGGGCATTAGTTTTAAATTCTCATCTTCCCTCTCTTCTCCACTTTAACAAAGTGATTAAACCCAGAATTTGTGAAGTGTCAGCCAAAGGGAAGGTAAAGTGTGGATGACAGTTGTATTTCTCTTGGGACAGAGAAATGTTCTGAGAGAGCTCCTTTCTGTGCACTCAATTCTTTTCATTTATTTCCACTGATTTGGCAAAAAAACCAGTTCTACCCTCTCAATGTCAAAACACAGGAAGTTTAGTGAAGTTACAAAGTGGTAAATTAGAAAAAAATAAATGGAAACAAATTCATTAGATTTTTTTAAAAAAGTATTATTGTTTAATATTATTCTAATATTAAAATATTAGAAATAAATTTTTCATATGGCCTATGGAATTATGGAATTTAGTGTCTAGCTAGTGTTTTTGGTGTCTAAATTTATCAAGATTTTTTTTAAAAAAAGAGTGGATTTCTGTATGCATAACCAATATCTAGAGCTAGTAATAAAGCAGAAAATGTCAAGATTCATTCTCTAATTGTTGAAGATACAGATGAATCTTAATGCAGTGGAAAACCACTTCATTTCTTCTTCCTATGAAGTTTCTTGCAACTTTTTTCTGATTTATCTAGTTTAGCTTCTGCTGAAGACATTTTTTGGAATATATGCAACATGAGCCTGATACTGGGCAGAGGTTTCTATGGTTTAACTATAGCATTCTTTAGAAAGACATCTAATCCAAATACGGAACAAACATCTCACCTTTTTCTGATCTTTATTTGTAGAAGGTAAATGCCAAGCTTCACAGACTGCATTTTGAAATTAATCCTGTACCAATGCAATAAATTTTCTCTTGAATATATTTGGTGAAACTCCTGTTTATGTATATCTTTGCAACCTGCAAATTCTATCAAGAATAATCCCATTGGAGTTACAGTAATATGTAAAACCTAATTCACTTGTGAGGCAGAAAGGAGTTTAAGTTCTAGTACAACACTTCATACATGACTAACTGGCCTTTTTTTTTTTTTTTTTTTTTTTTCCCCCCCAGTATCTATATTTTCATGGCTGAATTTAGCTCCATCTTGCTGCACTTATCCTACTTTACAATGGTAAAAATTTGGTCCTGAAGTTTTGCCTTTATTTTGTGGAGGCTGGAATTCTCAGGATTTTCCTGAAGCACATATTCTACATTAAGCCAAAATAAAACTAAACATATCCTTAAAATTAAGCTAGTGCTTAATTTCTACACTTAATAAAAGTGAATTAAGCATACACTTCAGTATTTGTTGGGATTGAAGTCTGCTTGCTGAGTTAGAGGATAGAGTTTTTGCATTAGTTTTTAACAGTCCTCTTCATACAAACACAGATGGAGCATTCAAATGTCCTGATTGCTCACATGTCCTCATGATCTGTAGCCAGGATCTGGTATGGATTTTTTTAGTTCAGTCAGAACAGGACTTCAACTGCAAAGCAGCAGATGGAAGGAAAGGATCCAAGTTTTTAATCCTTTTTTTTTTTCTTTTTGAACAGATGTTGAGATGATCGAGCTACAGAACCACAAAAGCAACCACAAAGTGAGTAAAGAAATATATACAAGCATATGTTGATAGTTGGTATATGGTTAATCGGGCAGGTTACAGGCACCTACTGCTGACATGAATATCCATTTTTCGTATGATGGAGATTAAAGGATTTTTAAGATTACTATAGATGAAGAATTTAATTTTGTGTACTCTTTTATTTCTTACTCAGTCAACAGAAAAGCTAACCACAACACTGATGCTTCCTTTAATAACAGTCAAATGGGTCAGCACAGGACCAGCTGTTGGTTAACAGCAATCAGTAAAGTAGATGGAAGGGAATTTGTAGTAAAAGGAGGGGAAGGTTATAGTGTATGGCTCAGGTTCACAGATTTTAGTTTGGGGCAATAATCCCACTGACAACTGTCAAGTGGAATACTAAATGCATGAAAGAATATTTGTATGGGATAGCACTTACTGTTGAGTTAAGAAGTGATAGCTTTCTATCAATTCTCAGCACAAAATAAGGATATTAAATTAGAATTGCAGGGTATGCTGATCTCATTATGGTGGTCATGACGAAGTAATTCTGATTTTGTCAGTGATATATTTATTAATGTCTCTACATTTTTAAAAAGAAAATTCAAGACTTTGATGACAGTTCCTTCGAAGTAAACTGTAAATGAGATGTGCTTAATTTTTTTTTCATTTTTATTTTGTGTAAAACTCCTCAGTTAAATTAAAGATATGCAAAACTTTGAAAAAGTTACTAATTACAGCTTATTAAAGCTTGTTCTACCTAGTAACTTCCCTGTTGGAATTCAGCAATTATGAACGAAGGAGATCCCAACAGGCACCTGTTTTACACTTGAAAGCTCAGAATTATTGCTCTACAGTAACACTTTGTGTTATGTAACATAAGTTGAAGGAGAAATTATACAGCAAATTTTCTGTTATCTTCTCTGGAAAGACCAGAAATGGAATTCATATTGGATGGGAAGAGTTGTTACTACAGTATGAACACTACTGACTGCAATATCCATGGACCTAAAGAAGTAACATAATATGCAAAATACTTATACTGAAACAATATTTACCCTTTTTTTAAAAAAATGCTTCCAGATCCTTAGATGAAAAGCATTTAACTGTAAAACATTATACTATACGTACTAAAAATCTTCTGGTATCATCTAGGTCATATTTGACGGCCCATATTGAATAAAAGTTTCATAATTCTTTGGAATTTATTATAGAATCATAGAATCATAGAATTTTTTGAGGTATGAACAGACTACAGTAACAGAAAAAAAGAAAAGTCTACATAGAAGATGTAAAAGTTTGGTCTTTTTTAAATCCAGGAGCAAAGAAATGTAAAGAAATTCACCTTGAATATTGAAGGAGAAGAAAACAAAATAAGAAAACACAAGAAGTACAACAGAAACCCTGCAAACAACTGCAAAAAAATCCAATGACCACGGGATACAAAGGGGATTAGGTGAGGAAGTACAGGATGAAGAAATGGATAAACATGTTGATAGTGATAACTGTATAAAAAACCATGTAATGGGATAAAAGCCAATCTAGAACAGATTTCTGGTAAAGATCTAAACAGTAAGTCATTCAAGTGGAAACAGAACAAGAAGCTTCTATGATGTGCAGATGCATTGTGTTTGCGTGGCAACATTTTGGTAGTGGGGAGGGCTACGGGGGTGACTTCTGTGAGAAGCTGCTAGAAGCTTCTCCGTGTGTGCTAGAGAGCCAATGCCAGTTGGCTCCAAGACGGCTCGGCTGCTGGCCAAAGCCAAGCCTTTCAGTGACGGTGGTAGCGCTTCTGTGATAACGCATTTAAGAAGAGGAAAAAAAACCCGGGCAACAGCAATGGCAGCGGAGAGAGGAGTGAGAATATGTGAGAGAAACAATTTTGCAGACGCCAATGTCAGTGAAGAAGGAAGGAGAGGAGGTGCTCCAGGTGACAGAGCAAAGATTCCCCTGCAGCCCATGATGAAGATCATGGTGAGGCAGGCTGTACCCCTGCAGCCCATGGAGGTTAAGAGTCGAGCAGATCTCCCCTTGCAACTTGTGGAGGACTCCACGCTGGAGCAGGTGAATGCACTTGAAAGAGACTGTGACTCTGTGGAAAGCCTGTGCTGGAGCAGGCTCCTGGCAGGACCTGGGATCTCATAGGGAGAAGCCCACGCTGTAGCAGGGTTTCTGACAGGACTTGTGACCCGGTGGGGGACCCATGCTGGAGCAGTCTGTTCCTGTAGGACTGCACCTTGTGGAAGGGACCCAAGCTGGAGCAGTTTGTGAAGAACTGCAGCCCATGGGAAGGACCCATGATGGAGAATTGCATGGAAAACTGTCTCCCTTGGGAGGGAACCCACACTGGAGCAGGGGAAGAGTGTAAGCAGTCCTGCCCCTGAGGAGGAAGGAGCAGCAGAGACAATGTGATGAACTGACTGCAACTCCCATTGCCTTTCTCCCTGTGCCACTGGAGGGAAGGAGGTATAGAATTTGGGAGTAAAGTTAAGACCAGGAAGAAGGGAGGGGTGGGGGAAGGTGTTTTAAGATTTCTCATTATCCTACTCTGATTTGACTGGTATTAAAATAAATTAATTTCCCCAAGTAGAGTCTCTTTTGCCTGTGACGGTAACTGGTGAATGATCTCTCCCTGTCTTTATCTCAACCCATGAGATATCTCAACCCATTTCGTTATAATTTTTCTCCCCTGTCCAATTGAGGAGAGCGGCTGTGGCAGGCACCTGGCATCCAGCCAGGGTCAGCCCACCACAGCAGAGAACAAGGCTGGATTCACTTCACAAGACGAAATGCTGCTTTAATTTAGCAGTTATCACAAGGACAAATCGTAAACATTCCAGTCAACTTTCAAAGGTATGGTGTGGAAGACTTGGTGTTAACAGGATTTTTGTGCTCTAGTTTTGAGGAAGAGAAGAAAAGATGCAAAACAATCATAAAACCATAACAAAATTTCATTCCACTTTCCCAACCTGCAGTCAAGTGCACATTCATACAGATTAGGCATTAATCATATGCTGGTAAACCAAACAGTTCTGGTTTGAAATCTTCCATGGAGTTCAGCAGTAGTGTTGCCTCCTTTTTAAGATCTGGATTTAATTTTTCATCTGGAATCATAACCACTTGCATTCCTGCTGCCAGGGCTCCTTTGACTCCAAGTGGTGCATCTTCAAACACAAGACACTGAGAAACAAGGAGGTAAGGGGAAAAAATTAAAAAATAATGTTACTATGAACTTTTAATCTTTTGATTTAAAAGAGAGAATGATCCCAAATAAAACTTAGCAGAACACAGAACAGCATTATTAAGGCCTTTTAGAAACCTTTCCTAATCCAGCCCATCCAAAGAAACGTACTTCGCTGCTCTGCCTTGAAAGACCTAATTGATTTCCATGATGTCACTAAGCATACAGTATGAGAGGAGCCGATGATTATGGAAGACAATATGCATAATGAAAAGCTTAACTAATTCCCTGGAACTAGAAGCAATTAAAACTCTTAATTACCAAAGAAGCCAGGCAAATGACCCATAATTACAGTGGCTTTAATGTTACAGGAAATAAGTGTACTAGGTCTTCCTCCAGTCTTTCTTGCTACTGACACTTATCGTCAACAGCACAGCAACGTTTTTTAATGGATGATGAAAGGTTTACAGAGGTTCACATACAAAATGGATTTATTAACTTTGCTGCACAGAGATGTTATAAACTGTTCACTGTCCTGGCCCACCCACATACTAAATTTAGAGATATGAAAGCAGCCAAGTTCTCCCCCATTTTGCATAAGTATTGCAATATCAGCATCACTCCAACTGAGAAAGACAGATGAGATTTATACAGACTTCAGCTGAGATTCTGGCTGCTTCTCTACATTATTTCTAAAATTTGTGTCACTGATCAATACTACTGCTATGAGATCGCTCAAAAGGTCATACTAATATAGGACAGTTTTCACTTTGGAATGAACTAGATGCTTAAAAAAGTATAGTAGAAAAGCATACTAATTTATATTTCACTCTATGAATCTAGAAAAGAAAAATTAATCACTTAACCAAAGGAAGAAATAATAAAATCACTGCAGCACCTCATTACCTCATCTTCCTACATGAAATTCAAAAATAAAAGAAAAGAGTGCTAGCTAGATCCTTGATATATACAGTAGACTCTCTCCAACCTATATACTGTAAATGTCTGGATGGAATACTTATGTAACTAACAGGGATATCCATAAGTGCTATTGCTATTAGTGATAACCAAGAAGTCTGGAAAGATAAAAGACTAAAATCAGTTCTGAAATTGAGATTTTGAAAAACCTGTGTAGATAATATTGAATGAATATCCTTGAGCACATATGACACTACTGTGTCTAAACCAGAATGACGAGGCTAAAGATGGTGTAATTGATACACATAGAACTCGTCTGCAAATTAAACACTACCATCTGTTGTTCTATAAAGAAAAAACAAAAAGAAAATTTTCATCATCTTTAAAATGGATAGATATAGCCTCAAATTCTTTCATACTATAGTAGAATCACAGAATCATAGAATGGTTTGAGTTGGAAGGGATCCTAAGGATCATCTAGTTTCAAACCCTCCTGCCATGGGCAGGGACACTTCCCACTACTTATTCAAAGCCCCATCCAACCCAGCCTTGAACACTTTCAGGAATGAAGCATCCACAAATCATCTGGGAAAAAAAGATTTTCCTTAGAAAAATCTTCCATTTTCTGGTTCTGGTCCTGTCTGTTTAGGCCCTTAATCTCAGTGCAAACATCTGCAGACATGGGAACTAAACCACCACATTTTAGCACTTCGTCTTTGAACCAGAGTCTTACTGTTAAGAATATTAAGTATTTCATTCCCTTTCATAAAAAGAATGAGAAGAAAAGGAACTGAGCATTTGTTTGTTCCTTGTCTTCCCCAAACTTTTTCTGTTAATATATTATTATTTTCACATTGTATTCTCCATATGCTCCATGAAAAACAGCCACTATGGAATTAATGAGAAAATATTAAACTTCAGTTTTCTTTTTTTTTTTCTGTTACCACTGTTACATTTACCTTATGGTCTGTTGAAACTGAAGCCAGCATGGTTAAGTCTTTCACTGGGCAAATAATACTTAAAAAAAACTCCAGTCCCCCTAAGTCTTATGCAGAACTAAGTTAAAACTACCCTGTCTTCTGAGGAACTAATGACAGAGTCATTGTCCCACCATACATTGAAACTCCATTTCAAAACCACTGCATTTATGTACTCTGACTTTAAACAAACAAAAAAAAAAATCAAAAGGCATTCTGGGGAAAAAGTGGCTAAAAATTAATGATGAATAATTAATTTTATTCTTCCCTCCTGCTGAATAAAAGCAAAAAGGAAAAACAGTGGAATTTTGAGGTTTCAAATCACAGTTTCAAAAAGGGTTGGTAAGCACTCTGAGAGGTTATCCTTATGTTCATTCTCCAGCTTCTGAACAGGACCAGTCTCTTTCTATGCTTGGTGAGAAGGGGCAGTAGAATATTATTGTATCTTCTGTCCTCAAATGACAGAGAAATATGTCATATATTAAGTTTGGGACTTCTTATGGATTGCATATTATACTTCTGTTACTTTATTTATCAGCGATTTTTCTCCATGTTCAAATCCACTGGTCAAAAGTGTGACGTGTTATTTGTAAAGTTTGCACTCTGGAAACATTTGGCAACCTTATACATTAATTTACGTACGTATACATGGACAAAGCAGTCTTCTATAAGCATTTAAGGCCTAATTCAAATTCCATCATATCACTAAAAGAGTTCTTATTGATTTCAATGGGCATCACAGTGAGTCTCAAAACAGGCTGCAGGAGGAAATCCACCAAGTACAGCCAGCTCATGTTGACTTCAGAAAAAACATTGTTCATCTCTGCAAACCAAAAGGCGGTCAGACCTTCCATTTCTACAGGTAAGTTGTTGACTGTTCATTCCCGAAATTATTTTTACTTTCTTCATTGTGAAAAGCTAGCTAATACTCTGTGGTCATAATTAAAAGCTAAGTAGTAGCTAAGAAATAAAGTATCAGTCTGAAAGATACTACTATTGTAATCATGGTTTTTGTTTTGTTCAAGAACTTTTATCTCTTTTTCCTCGCCGACTTAATTTTTTCAGATTTTCAAAGTAACTCCACTACTGACCAACTGTGTTACTGGTGTGAGCTACCCAGGAATTTTCAAGAACCATAATGTAATTCAGAGTACAACACAGACCCATCTATATACCTTACAAAATGTTGTAATGCCAAAAAGATGCTGTTTATCATTTATGGGACATTGTGGAAAGTCACAAAAAGAGAAATACCATCAACCTTAGTAACATGTCATAACACAGATGCTGGGCTATTTTTTAGGTAACTTTTGTTTTCCTATGCTTTGATATACAAAGTGTCTAGGAACAAGGGGAAAATGTAATTCTGGGTCACCCATTTACCACGAGAGTTACTTATATTATCGAATAAATACATTTTAAGCAGGTACAGTATTTGCAATTTTGCCCTCCCACTGTGTTAACTCTCTGAAGAATTAACAAAAAACAATAATGAAACAACTTGATTAATGTTTCTCTCCTAATCTTTGGACTTACACTCTTTCCAGAAATAGTTGGGAAAAGTCTCAGTAGCAATAATGAATTACACTTAATTTTATTTTCAGGACATATGCCAATTTGACTAGCCAGGGATAACAGAATCATATTAAACATGATATTTAAGAAAGTCATGCAGCTTACAGCCCCATGACTTTGTTCCATTAAGGAAAATCAGGAGTAAGCTAAGATGTTTTTAAATGATATAACAAATGAACAAACAAGCTGCAAACTTATAATCAAACAAACAAAGCATCAGAGTATCCAGAATACTAACTACCAGCCACCATTCTTTATGATTCAATGATTCATATGAGAACTGTTTGAAAATTATACCCATATATGCTTTTTAATTCAGGTTTTTATTAACTTGCTACTAGGAGTATGTTGCAGACCAGTACAAGAATCAAATTATTTACCAGAAGACTCCTAAGATAGAACCAAAAATCATTAGTATAATTAAAAAAAAAAAAAGGAAAAAAATGAAGTGTGTTACATCTGCACATAATTATATCACTCTGCATTTCAAGCTTTTGCATAAATGCCACTTCACATTTCAGCCTACAGCAGCAGCTACTCTCTCACAAATCAGTTCACAGGATGTTATCTTAAGGTGGGCCAGAAGGAGCAAAATGGTTTGGATGGGGAAGAAGGAGGAGAAATTTCAAATTTCTTGCTTGTTTTCAAGACTCGACCAAGTGAAAGAAAGTGCTTCTGTGAGTGACAGTCGGACCCAGACACAGCGTCTCTGTGAAGCAGGGAGAAGGTCACATTTACATGCGGGGTTACTCTGATCATTCCGTATGGCTGGAGCACTCTTTTCACAGAGGACTGTGTGTTTAGAGGACAGCACGCTGGAACTTTGAATGGTAACTTGTGTTACAGGCCTCAAGAAATTCCCAGGCGTTTCTGAAACAGTGTCCAATTATCCTGGCAGCAGAAATCTAACTCAATCAACTGCAGCTTGGATTAGCCGTAAAAGAGTATTGTTCTTTTACGGAGGACACAATGCAAATACTCAAGATGCGCTCTACTGAGACTACTCATACTGAGTGACATGCTGGGTTTTTATGCCCTTTATCTCTAAAAGTGGCCTAACAAGGAATTCTGTGCAATGAAATAGTTAATCTGTGCTGCCTTCCCTTCCACACAGAAGTACCTTTACTAAAACCACTGACTTTCTTGACATGTAATACACAACACATTCAAGTAACTGCACATTGCATGCAGAGCTCAGAACTGTAGGATAATTTGGTGGATGACAAGCTCAACATGAGTCAGCAATGGGCCACATCCTGGGCTGCATCAAAAGAAGCAAAGCCAGCAGGTCGAGGGAGGTGATTTTGCCCCTCTACTCCGCTCTGGTGAGACCCCCACCTGGAGTACTGCATCCAGCTTTGGAGTCCTCAACACAGGAAGGACACGGACCTGTTGGATCGGGTCCAGCTGAGGGCCACAAAGATGATTGGGGGATAGAGCACCTATAGAGCTGGGGTTGTTCAGTCCAGAGAAGAGGAGGCTCCAGGGAGACCTTATAGCCACCTTCCAATACTTAAGGGGGCCTACAGGAAAGATGGGGAGGGACTCTTTATCAGGGAATGTAGCGATAGGACAAGGGGTAATGGTTTTAAACTGAAAGGGGAGATTTAGACAGTTACTAGGAAGAAATTCTTTAGTGTGAGGGTGGTGAGACACTGGAACAGGTTGCCCAGAGAAGTTGTGGATGCCCCATCCCCGGAGGTGTTCAAGGCCAGGCTGGATGGGGCTTTGTGCAATCTGGTCTAGTGGGAGGTGTCCCTGCCCATGGCAGGGGGGTTGAAACTCGATGATCTTTAAAGTCCCTTCCAACCCAAACCATCCTATGATTCTATGATAATTTACAGTGGAAGGGATCCCTGGAGGCCACTTACAAACATCCCTACTCAATGCACATCTAGCCAGAGCAGGCTGCTCAGGGCCTTGACCAGGTGAGCTTTGAGTATCTTCAAGGATGGAGATTCCACATACCTCCTGGGCAACCTGTTCCCATATTTCAAATCTCTATAGTGAAAATGGTTTTCAGAGCATCTAGCAGGAGTTTCTTGTAATCCAGCTTGTGATGGTTTGTGCCTGTTGCCTACTGCACTATCTCTCTGCACCTCAGAGAAGAGGCTGGCCCCACCTCATGAGCAAACACATCAGAGATATGAACCAGGTAAATCCAAAGGATGAGCTGTTTTGATGAATCCAAATTCTAGCTTTCAGATTGAAACTGGAAGTAGGTATCAAAAGTATTTCCTGAATAAATGCAACAACCTTTTTGCCACAGGGAATATCTACAAAGTCGCAGGTGCAGCACAGCAGGCTGATGATAGCAGGTACCCTGCATGTTTTGTGTAACTGGACACCACCACTTGCCTATAACCAACCCAGCAGGTGCTGCAGAAGGCAGCTGATTCTCATGGAGCCATTCAATTGTTTTCAAGCAGTGTAATTTTTTGGCAACAGTTTCTTTTTGTTCTATAATGTCTCCTTGACCAGTGTTATTTTCCCACACAGAAAGACCAGCCTGTATACTGAAATGTACCTTAATCTGATCTAAATACGATTTTAATTATTGTATAATCTTTGACAGAAGTGTTAATAACAACCCACATATGCTTCAGACATAAAGTCATTTCCTAATTTCTTCAGTAAAGAAAGAAAGGATGAGGAAAGGGATTCAACTTTAAACAGGTTTTCATTGGGAGTGAAAAAAAGTCATGCAAAAGGTCCTTTTTTTTTTCCTATTCAGTACAAGCTTCTCATTGAACTGTACACGACACAGTGTCACCAGTCTGGAGTGACTTGGTGAAATGCAGTTGTGTTCCATTTTAACTCTTCATGATCAGGAAGAAAACGGTTTTCTTTCAAACTTCAAACAGCTGAAAGTTATCTTTTAGAGAATATTTAATATTATTGGCATACAACTCCAAACACGACGCCACAAACTAGCAGCTTTAAGTAAATGAAACTAAACACTAAAAAAATTTTAATTATAAATTTCTACATATTTGAACTACAGGAAACAAATACTTATATTAAAAATGGCAATTTTCTGTTCTCAATATAGATTTCCTACGAGAAAGGTGGAAAACGAAGTGCAAAAGTAAGCTGGAAAAAATTTTAACTCCATATTTGTTGAATTTATATATTTCAATCAGAAATAATGTCCAGATGTCAATAGGGTATAAAGCCGACAGATGGCAGACTAATTTAAAAGGAAAACTACCACATATCTGCCTATAAATTGACCTCTCATGGGCAAAGTCCTCCAAACACTGCAACAGGCCATATGCTTAAGTGAAAACTGCTTGGTCATTGAACACAAAAATTATTTTATATTAAAAGTAAGAATCACCACTTACACAATGAATCCACTGATCTGAAGTATCGCATTTGCGATACATTACTTCAACTGTTTGAGTGAGGCTTTGGAAAAGGCATGAGGGTTGATTTCTTATTTAAACTAAACACGTCCATTTCTCTGTGACTGTTGGAATACTCTAAAGCTCTAAAGTTTCCTGCCATGTTATTGTGCTACTATCTTATGGATTACAGATGCCCACACATAATATACATACACATTCACACAGAAAATAAGCAAATGCTACATAAATCTCATATGGACTCACAAAATCACAGGAACCCAGGATGTTCGAGGTTGGAAGGGACCTCTGGAGGTCACCTGGTCTGCCCCCCTGCTCAACCAGGGACATATACACCTGGTTGCCCATGACCAGGTCCAGATAGTGTTTGAGTATCTCCAAGGATGGACACTCTACCACCTCTCTGGGCAATCTGTGCCAGTGCCCAGTCACCCTCATGATAAAAAAAGTGTTTCCTACTGCTTTCCTACTATGTTGCAGTTTGTACCCATTGCCTCTGGTCCTGTCACTAGACACCACTGAAAAGAGCCTGGCCTTGTTCTCTTTGCACCCTCCCTTCAGGTATTTATATACATTAATAAGATACATGCTGAGCCTTTTCTTCTCAAAGCTAAATAGTGCCAGCTCACTCAGCCTTTCCTGATATGAGAGATGCTTAATTATCTCTGTGACCCTTTGCTGGACTCCCTCCAGTAGCACCATGTCTCTTGTATTGGAGAGCCCAGAACTGGACACAATATTCCAGGTATGGCCTCACCAGTGCTGAGTAGAGGGGCAGGACCACCTCCCTCCACCTGCAGACAACACACCTCATCATCAGTGCATTTGCCTCAATGGCCCATTGCTAGGTCATGGTCAACTTGGTGTCCAGCAGCCATCATAATTATCTTTTTTTCTGAGAGTATGAAATCAATTTAGTTTTCTTTCCTGTTCTTTCCTGCACCACTCACTGGTGCAGAGACAGATGGCACTTTAATGGAACTTCTAAATTTAAAGGTTTGAATGACAAATGTGCAAAAAATACAGACAAAACATATTGCTAAGTGACCATTACAGAATTTATGATGAGAAGCCATTAGGAAGTGTCTCAGTCACCCCAATACAGATATAAACACAATTCTTCACAGTTAAGTCAAAGGCAAATTGCCTTATCTACAAATGCTTGCAGTCAACTTACAAACAAGTACCTGAATGAGAGTTACTGTGCTTATAACACATTCTTGTTTTGGGCAAAATACTAAGTCATCTCTGCCTAAGCACAGGCCACCCCTTTTTTCTTCTTTTAAAAATCAAATTGTGTATATTTATATATTAGTATGACTACTACAGCATACTTTCCTTCCAAAAAACAGTGATTTTACATTGCTCTACCATTGCAACATATGACTTGAAAGAAACCACCTCTAGTACAGCAACACAACCAGTTCAGAAATAGACACTGCCACAGGTATTGCCAAGAATCTGGATAAATTGACAGGCAGCTGAGTGCTAAAAGCAGCATTTTGCTGACAACTTGGAAGCTTTACCTCCCAGACGGTATATAAGGATTCCCTGGGGAAACCAGACTGCAGCAGGTATGTCAAGGTGACAAAGTATCACTGCCACACAATCCACTGAAAGATATGTTCTGGCTACCAGGTAAAATATGCTGTGACTACAATAAAAATATGGAGGACAGGCTGTCAGGTGAAGAAGTAAAAGAGAATCTCAACCACCATGATTCAGTATACAGGAAATATCTCAAGTAATTTTTCCCCCATTTTTTTCCGATTAGAAGTTGTAGTGTTTTCTCTCTACTATATTAAAAAACTTTGCTAATTGATTTCAACTACTTGTAGTGAGATACAGGTAAGATGCATTATTGAATACAGAAAATTTATAAATCAGATGGCATATACGACTGAAGAGTGAGGACTGAAATTTCTCATCCACACATAAAGATTGTCTCGGGGGTATATGTTCTGGGTTTGCAGGTGTAACTAAATACATCTGTTTCATATTCTTCAAAGGTTTGTAAATTCTATTCGTAGCAAGGAAAACAACGTGAGAAAAGACACTAAACCTGTTTGTTCCATTAACATTGCATCTGCAGATAAAACACTTCAATATTTTCAAAGCCATAGAGAAGAGTCTCCTCATTGACAAGTAAAGCAGTAGTTTAACAAGTAGTTCTATGGAGTATCAAAGGGTTAAAACCGGAAAGAAACAATTAGTCTGTCTAGGACTACTGTTATTATAAGCTCAACCAGGTCAAGTTTAAACTTTGTTAACAAAGGAACAGGAAGAAAATCTTACATAATCAAGTGACAATTGTAATTTTGAGCTTCTTCAGATTACCAACATATTGCATCTAGACGGAGAGCAAAGACATTGCTCATGATACTCTAAATGCTTTTCTCAATCAGATGTTCTTGTGCTCAGCAGTGGCAGTGCTGTAGGCTGCCAGCCGAGGTTCTTCACTCCTACATGTTCTCCTACTTCCCTATCAACTAAAAAAGTTTCTCTCCCTGCTTTCAGTGCCTTCCTAACTCCCTGGAGAAAAGGAGGGCAGCTTAGGTAGACAGTTTTTAATTAGTAAGAATCTTTCCTTCCAAATCTTCTGTGGTTATGAAACACCACATTACTAATAAGTCCAAAGAACATGTATGGAGCATTAGCAGTTAAAATTGCTAAGTATGTTGCTACAGAGAGAGATCTGTATATTTTCATATCTAGAAATACATATATATATATGCACACACATATACACACACACATGTTAATTTATGTGATAGAAGTACTCATCTTTGCACACAGGAAGAAGGTTTGTCACTGTGCTGTCTGCACCATGAACATGTGTACTTGTTGAAGAACCACAGCATTTTTAACTTTTTGCCAATTAAGGTGATTTTTGTTTATGCTCTCCACAAAAAAAACCAAAAAACAAAACAAACCCAAAAAAACTAAACT
>KZ505692.1:192062-235504 GCA_002844005.1 Limosa lapponica baueri
CACATATACACACACACATGTTAATTTATGTGATAGAAGTACTCATCTTTGCACACAGGAAGAAGGTTTGTCACTGTGCTGTCTGCACCATGAACCTCTGACTTCTAATGAAACTGCCAGCATTTTTAACTTTTTGCCAATTAAGGTGATTTTTGTTTATGCTCTCCACAAAAAAACCAAAAAACAAAACAAACCCAAAAAAACTAAACTGTGTGAAAGACCCATAAATAAAGGAATTTACAAATAAAATGAGACACACAGTTAACTGGAATAGTACTGAGCCCCTCGCTGCTTTCATAAAGAAATGCAAGAAAGTGGTTGGTTTCTTTATTTTTGTCAGGCAACACAAGCTTTTAATATCTCTAGTCATTCAGACCTTTGACTGAGATTTATTAACCTGTCAAACAAAAGCAATTTTACAACATATACAATTGCAGTTCATTTCAGAACATTTATTGCTCTGTAAACAGAAAATCCAGATTCTCCTTAAACTATTTGTCCCTTTCCTTCTCCTTGAAGAAAGAAAGCAGGCATGGTAGAGAAATAAATTCTAAGTGAAACAGAAGTATTCATGAACTTATTTATAAAAACATAAAAAGCACGGTTAGAAATTAAAACAGGCAAAGGGCCACCAAAATGGCTGGGATTGTAGCAACTTGCCCTATGAGGAAATGCTGAAGGAGACCTTGGCTTGTTCAGCCCAGAGAAGACTTCAGGAGGGCCAAACAGCAGCTGCCCAGTATCTCTGAGGACATTACTGAAAAGATGGAGACAGTGTCTTTACCAAGGTGTGTAGTACGAACATGAGAATATGGTCCTAAATTGAAACATGAGAGGTTCTGTCTGACTAGATATAAGGAGAGAGGGGAAAAAAAAAAAGGTCACTGCAAGAATTAAGCCCTGGAAAACGTTGTCCAGAGAAACTGCATGGTCTTCACCCTTGGACGCTTTTAAGACCTGACTGGACAAGCCCTGAGCAATCTGGTCTGAATTCAATATTGACCTGCTCTCAGAAGGTTGGATTACTTACTTTGCAAGGTTCATTCCAACTGGAATGACTCTACAGAATAATTAAAACAATGTATTAAGTAGCATTAAGCATTCTTCTGCTTCAGTTTTCAATCCTTCAAAGCATTAAGAGTAATTTCTACAATACTACCAGTACATTGGATACTGACCTTTTGTACCTACTGCATGTTAGAGCAACTATACTACCTAAAAGAAGACCTGCCTGCCAGGCCAAAGGGAAATAGTTTCTTTCTCACTTCCTGGCATCTCTGCCATACAACGCAAAATCAACAGATACCTGAACAACTGAAAAGATTTTTCCTACCATAAACTAAGATGATTCTATGATAATATAATCAATATTAACTTTAGACATTTTTTGCTCTCTTAGTCTATGTTTAAACTATGAGAACATCCCATTTCCTGAGTCAAGGGTGGGGAAAGTAGGTAGAATGAGTGATGAATAACGTGATGTTCCCAGATGGGAAAGAATGGGGCAAGACTTGCCCCAGCAGAACTGCAATAGAAAATACAGGAGAAGATATGATACTATAGATCTACTGTGGATTCCACAGTAGAAACTAGGAAACTAGGGTGGAATAGCTCAAACAGCTCTGAGAGACGTTTAGAAAGAAGAGATTTTATTAGGAGTCTGAAAAAGAAGGGCTATGATATCTACCTGGAACACTTACATCTGAACTGGTTATTTAGTCTCCCTTTATGGAGAGAATCGTGATCCTAGGGAACAGGGTTACCGCTGCTTGGGAATATGGTCTAATCCAGTAGCCTGACAGAGGGAAGGCAGCTGCAGCTCCATGCCCCCTGGTCCAAACAGCAGCGAGGCTGAGCATGCATCCCCAGCAGGCATATGCACACAAACACATACATAAATATATATATATATCTCTCTACAAGGATCAACGCAGTTGATGTGAGTGCTGCACTGAGCACTCACATGAACCCATGGGCTTGTTCTGCTGGCTCTTCACTAGCGCTCACACACTCGCCGGCACTCAGGCCAGGCACTGGCACTGCAGATACATGGGCCAGGCCCCTGTAGCCCACAGTCCCACTCCAGGGGCTGGCACTTGGTTTCACCCAGCGGCTGGCACCCAGACCCTCGCTTGCTCCAGCCACTGGCACCATGGACACATGGCTCTCTGCCCGGGATCTGACTCCATTTGCCCCCCATGCCCCTCAGACACAGAGAACAGATACCATTCAGCCAGAAAAAAAGAGTTAGAAGTGGAATTTGGTAAGATAGGACAGACTGTGCTGGTCAGGAGCAGGGCATGGCCGGACAAGTGTCATGTATTTACACACTTTTTATCTTTTACAGCCCTTTTTATCCCCAATCCCTCTATTTCCCTGTAATAAATCCCGAGCCATCCCAAAATATTCTTCCCCTGCACCCCATAATGTGTGCCATGCCCCAGGCAGCATCTCCCCTCAGTCCAGAAGCGGATCCAGTGTTGATTCACCCTGATGGGTCTCATGGGTGGATAATTCTCCCAGGGCTTTCCTGAGACAGCCATGGGAGAGCCCAGACAGGCATCCCTGCCTCTGAGTCCTTTATCTGGGCTCCCATCTGCCTTCGGGACTCTGTGCTCCCCTGGACTTGTGGAGATGGGCGTCTGATGGCTCCCGTGGTGGGCCTGGGAGCAGCCAGGCAGGGTGTGACGGGATCCCCCACCCACCATTGCCTTTTTGAGCTTTTATCACACACCTTAACAGCTGCATCCTGCAGCAGATCTTCCTCAGGATCTATCCAATTCTATGCAAGTTTATGCATCACATGCTGCTTGATTCCTAACATGCAAGACCAGGAATCCAAATAGTTTCTTTCACAGGTCTTTATAACTAGGGCCTGGCATACCATACACTAGGCTAAATATAGAAATCAATAGAAGAAGAAGAGATGCTCAAATCAGACATCCTATTTTTCCTTTCTTCTCGATGCCACTATTATTCCAATGTTCAGTCTGATCCTAAAGCCATACAGCACAGCATGTCACAAGCATTATTATGTCTTCATACTGCCGAGTAACTGAAATCCTTTTATTAAAATACAGCATTCTGTGATGGATTTCTTCATCCTTGGACTGACATTGAGCCTGAAGCTCTTACTAGTAATCACTTTACACAAAGCCAGATCACACACCCAACTCAGACAGAGAAGCTAAGGACTCAATTCACAGGTTTTTAAAAATGGTGTGAAAGCTGGTGAAACTGAATTGTTCCTACAAAGAATGGATACATTTCAAAATTTCTGAGAAACTACACTGAAGGCCTTTTCTGAATAATCTGAATTAAGGAACATTATATTCATCCTTCATTACCATTGTATTATTAAAACAAAATCAGTTCCTAAAAACATCAGAGAAACAAGAAGAAAGTTATTCCACTGAATATTAATCATCTTAAATAAATTTAAGGCTGTCATGTAATAACACCACAGCTGTACAGCAGAGCTGTAAATAGTAAGGTATCAGTACAACAGTCTTCCACCAGCCTACTAAAAGTCAACCATCATCTTTCACGAGTACTTCGTCTTCAACTGATTGCTAAGATAAGAAAAAATAAAGTGACAGGAGAAAGGGACAGTAACAAATTGTCCAAATGCCTTAGAGTTACTAGTTAATAAAAGACAGAATAGAAGATGAAACTCTGACATCAGTGTTTCTAAAGAAAACTTTTTCGCTTTGAGAGACATGCCAAAGCACACATTTGCAGCTGACTCTTCTTTCCACTATCTTCATGAGATTTTAAATTTAGACATGTAGCATCCTAAATGTTTGAAGACTTTCTGCTGTAATGTTAGCCCTGTCACATCATCTACCAATCCTCTTTAGACAGAATGCTTAGCCACAAAAAAGTAAATGCTTTTACTATTTCAGTATATACATCATTAACTTATCTACTGTATCCTGACTCTTCATCTACACTCCCTAAAAAATGTTTGGGAGAGCGTTAAGGACAAATGGGCTACTGCACACTATTAAGTCTTCATAATTTATAATGAAGCTGTATAGATTACTTAATGCAGTCACAAATTCAAGTTTTCATTTTCACCTTCAAGGCCCTATATTATCTTACCCACAATTACTGCATGTCTTGCTTTTATTTCCTTCTACTCCCTAGACATCTTCTATCCTTTCACTTAATTGCATTCTTTATCTCTTTCTCCCACTTTCAGCTGTATGTCTTATATCATGCTGACCTCTGTGCCTTTTACAATCTCCATGCCTACACTCTTCATCTTTCTTCAGCAGTATCTTTAAAAATACACTCTTTCAGGAATCATTGGTACATTCTCTTCTTCCTCCCCTTCTATTGCTGACCTATTAACTGAAATTTGTCTCGCTTAAACCACTTTTGCTCCTTTCTGGACGAGGGCAGCAGAGAATACAGCTGAAAGCTAATGCAGAGCTGGCTGATTCACTTCTTAATTCTATCAGAAATGACCTCTGTTAACTCTTTAACTCTGAGGAAATTTGAGGGACAATACCTGCTTGTCATCTAAAATAGGAACTTGGAACCTTGTTCATTAAAAAAGCACAACATTCATTAAATAAATGCCAATCAGTGTGTGTGTGTGGGATGTGATCAGTTTCTTCAAGCTACTTCTTACAGCCTTAGATAAACCCATAGGGTTTAATGCACACTTAAATATAACACACACAAACATCAGGAAACTCAGGAGCATTCCCAGGTCTAGTAATTATCATAGTATGGTAGAGACATAGCATTATTACTGACTCCTAGAACACATGACCGCAGAACTCTCAGCTTCCCACACTTCAAACACCTCCTTTACAAAATATAACTCTTCATGTAAGTTATCATATGACCATTGCACTAGTTATTACTACAATTAGAAAATATTAATATCTTATGAGGGAAATATTAAAGTAATTGCAAACACTTTTTGCTGAAGTTCAAGAACAAAAAAGTCTTCTCAATGCAAATTTTCTGCCTGAAAAGTTAAAAACTCACAACTGAAAGCAGTCTTCAAAGTATGTATGATAGCTAATCTTAAAACTGAAAATGCATTCTACCTAAGATATGTGATCATTCTTCAAAGAATAAAAGGTTCTGTTGGTATTCTCTTGGGATAACTGCATTATTGAAAGTGGAAAGCAGAAAGATAAGTTACATACTATTATGCTTTCTGCCCATGGCACTTTTTTTGAATCTGTAATATTTTGAGTCTGTACTAGCTTTGAAGCCCCAGACAACAGGCTGCAACCTCTAATGTTTCCACTCTTTAGTCTCAAGCTGCAGAATGCAATAATGTGTTCTGGACACAGCAACTGAATGGATCACTGTGACCAGGTAGAAAAGAGGACAATTTCCTAATGGACGAAAACATGTTCTGTAATAGAAGATATTTTCAGTAATGGATGAAATCTCATCAGCTAGTCTTTGCTAGGCAGCAAGACCCTGAGGCTTTGAAGCAACTAAACTAGTGAAGCAGTTACTAACTTTAAAAATAGTTTCTCATTACCATGCTACTATTTTAGAAAGCAGTTTTAGATGCATTTTAAAAGAATTCTGGTGTTACTCAGGGAATTATTGACTAGTAAGCCTTACCTCTACACTTGGTAAAATCTGCTGATGACACAGAGTTATGTAGGTTAGCTGGGATAAGAAACATCTGTAAGAAACTTGGAGTGACAAGGTAGTCTACCGGGCAATCAAATGTCAAATTAAATAAAATGGTCAAGAAGTGTAAGCAATACACATTAGCTGGAAAAAAAAATGACATGTACATCTTGTAACATCCAGTTTAAGTACTGGACATCACTGTAGACAGCTCAGTGAAAACTCAAGAGCTTGGGTGATATTGTATATATTCATAGACATATATAGTGCTGTCTCATCTGCAATACTCTATGTACTGTATGCCACAGACAATATTCTATGTTAAAAAGTTTTTGATAGGAAGAGTCTGAAGAAATGCAATCAGAATGCTTATGAGGGAAAAAAACAACCAACCACACCTCCCATCAACGCCCCAAATATACTGAGTGGCAGATCAATTCTTATCTTTCTCACTCATAACATTAAAAAAAAAAAAAGCTGACATTCAAAGAAGTTAAAAGGTGAGAAACTCAGAACATATACAAAAGATTTACAGAATTCATTGTCCCAGGTAGTGACCAGCATCAGGAAAAAAAAAGTACTGTGAAAGAGTTACTAAACCCCTTTTTTTGCTTTTGTTAAAAAAGAGCCTTCAATTACTTGATATGGGAGCAATAGAATTTAAGTGGATTAATTAACCCCCTCTGGGCTAAAAGGTGATTATATTGAGCCTCTGGTATTAGCTTTCATCAGAGATGGTACCAAATAAGATGAACACTGAATCTGAGCATGAACAGCAATTCCTGTATTCAGTACTATTTAGACAAAAATGAAAAGCTTTCTTTGATGGAATAGGAGGACAGCATTTCTACCACTGCTTGGAATTTTTTTCTACATTAAATCAGAATCACTTCAGTCTTACTGAAGCTTAACTTGAACCATTTCCTTCTTGGCTTTGAATCACGCTATTATTCTAAGATAAAGAGATGCTGGAATGAAAATGTTAAGCATCCTTTTTTAGCAGATAAAGCTGTCACTTCTTCAGCTCTTGTGTGTGCTACAAGGTCTTTTATCTTTATACCACCAGTCTATCACAATAATAAAAAAAAATTCTCAAACATTGCTTTACGGAGTACACTTTGTAATCATCTTGTAAGCGCACTTATTTTGTGATACAGCAATCAGCCTGAGCAAAATGCTTTGCCCTGTTTAGACTATAAACAATTTGTCAGTGTTAATTGATGGTCCTGTATGTAGGTTTTCTGCAACTGTGCCAAAAAAAAGACTCTTAAAAATTCCTTACAACACAACAGAATAAACAGAACACTACTACAAATACCAGCTCTCTGAAAATTACCTACAACCGCATCTCCACAAAGAGCAAATAAAAAAAAAGAAGGGAACAAATTAACTCTCCCTCCCCAGGCCTTAGTGCATTAAAACAACACATAGTTGACCTTAGTCTTTCAAAGGTTTCCAGAGGTCTCCCCATGACAATAATTTACAAAGAAGCAACCAAAAAAATACCGCTAACAATGCAATTCCTTGTTTCAGTCTTCATTCTTTGTCCTGAAACTGTTGAAAACATTGTTATAACAAGCTCTGGGGTGATTACAAAGGTAACTTGGGATACGGGGAGGATCAGTGCACTAGATCTCTTTAAAAGAGGATTTATTCATGCTTCCTATAACCCAAAAGACATTAAAAACATTTTTTTTGTGAAAATTCTTGTTAATTAAAATCTAATTATTCAATGACTGCTCTGTTTCACATCTCCAAAAAACGCTCAAGGTCTTGAAAGAAAGAAAAGATAACTCAGTGAGCAATTTATCATAAAAGAAGGATTTTCCCCCCTCTTTTTTACTACTTACCATGCATAATTAATATGTGATAATACCCATAATGAGTTCCCTAAAACAATTAGCAACGCATCTCCAGTGACCTGCTAATCTGAATATGATGCTTTTAGAATTTGGAGGTGTACCAGTCTCTTTGTGCTTACACACTCACCTCACGTAGAAGCAAAGAAGGCTGCAGAACATAATTTATTATTCTGCATCACATTTCATCAAGTCCCTTAGCAGCTACTTGATACATTATCAAGAAAAATGTGAGGGAAAAAAAATATTTCTGCCTCCCCACCCCCCAACTAGGGTACCCCAAAGACTAAGAACAAATTATAATCCTTCTTTCCTCTTCCAATCAGACACATTAAGTGAAAGCAAACCTTGACCAGGTTATTTTTTGCATGGAATTTCAATGACTTTTTTCATCTCCATAAGACAAATACTTCCATAAATAAACATGCACTGCAGTAACAAGGGCAACGTCTGGAACACTTAAGAGCTAAATTACTTTCAAGCCATGCAACATCTCATTTTTCTTCCGCAAATATATAATAAAGACTGCCAGCACTGGGGGGGTGGGGGTGTGCACACACAAGCACACATGCCTCAGGAAAAGGAGGAGGAAGAAAATCAACCATGTGAACTGAGAGCATGATAATTGAAAACAAAACAATACAAACAACTTTATAACTGTCTCCTTCCTTTAATTGTCTTTTAAATATTAAATAGTGGCCTATTATGGATTTAGGGAAAAGATGCATGTGTATAGCAGATCTTCAGAATTCCTGGATTGTTAGATGTAATGAAGTATCTCACATTCTTCTCTCTACAGCCATGTCCATTACACTTAAGTAGCTGGAAGCTGAGCTTTTTAATCACTGACTTCATCATCCAGCCTGGGATGGGGCTACATGCTTAGACAATTTAGAAGCTGAGGAAGGTGCAGGATTCAGTCAACAGACTGTCCAGCAGCATATCACACAAAAAGTACATTCCACTACAGTGTTGTGATCTTTGTGTCCCAAGCTATAAGCTTCTAGCAGTATTTCAAGATGGAGGTCTTAACACATAAAACTCTATATTGTTCAATACATACTTACTTATAATTTATTAATAATTTATTCCTATTATTCCTTTAAATTTCTCATGTGTCTGAAATCAATAGTTTCTCCAGGGGAAAAAAAGGTAAAAAAAAGTTATTCTGTTTATTATTTTGCAGTGCCCCACAGCAACCCCAAAACCGGAAGACTGAGCAGCTCAGGTCAAAGAGTGCTCAAAAAGCTGTTTTCCCCAATTTCTTGAGGAAGTATTCCATACGGTGGACAAGATAAGGGTAACCCTCTCTTCTGATTTGCTTTAAAAAAAAAGCAGAAGTCCCAGATTATTGTTATGTTCTCCATGGAGCCAATTTTTCTTGATATTTTAGGAATACACTGGGATTACTTTTCCAATTATGCTTTACCAAAGATTAACTGCAAGAGATGTTTAGTTCCTGAGAAATAGACACAAGCTGTTGAGATTGGGTGATTTTGGATGCACACATGAAAGCAAAAAACTAATTTCTCAAAAAACTAGCAAGTCAGAAAGGGAAGTTCCTACTGAACTTGGCATCTCATCTTGGTTGAAGGCAGACCAGTGGAAATGTTCTGTTCTCAAGACAATAGATGTACCCCTTCAGATTTCACTTTTTATCTGCTCCCAACGCTTAAGGGTATGTCTGCATGGAACAATTAAACTAATCTGAGTACAAGCAAAAGACGCGACATACTTCATTCACCTCCCCATCACCCCACATACAATAACAGTAAAATCTGCCATATATAACCTAAATTCATCATGGGAGTAAATTCTGGTTTTGATGCAAACTTAAGCACACCATCTGTATGCAGCAGCAGTGTTTTCAAGCCCTTGTGCACCGAACCAGTTGCTCAGCAGTCCCACCACCTCCCAGGGAGCACTGTCCCCACCACACGACACACTTCTGCCAAGGGAGAGTCTTCTCTGCACTGTCTGGAAGCTGGCCACAGCACAGCACAGGATGTGAGGCTAACAGGAATGCTGAGAGAGCACAGCCTTGCAGATAAGGGACACTAAAGGGGCACTCTGTGCAAGGAGTGAGGAAATGAACCCCCAAAAAGCCCAACAAGAAAATACACACACCACAAACACTCAAACATCCCAGACCTTCAGTCAGTGTACTAGCTGCCTGGCTACACAGGAGTTGGCACCAACAAATCAGATGACACGGGAAGTTCTTTCTTGGCTCTAACTCATCAACTGTCTAATTTGAATTAATTAATGTACTGTAATTACATCTGTACAAACAAGAAAGTCAAGTGGCTTCTGAAAAGAAAGGCCAAATTCTGCCTTCTACCTCAAAACACACCAGCAGCTGAGAAGAGTCCTGGAGCAACACCGATCCCTCTTCACACAGTACGCGGCCGCTGGCACGTGCTTTATTTGCTTTGCTTCTGTACAGACCGCAGTGTACGTGGACAACAGGGACCTGCTACAAACTCTTCCTCAGCTGTACCACTGGCGGCAGCTTTAAAAGCCAGGTGTACTATCAGCATTACGACTGCAGGCTATACCACTGGGAGAAGCAAATACCTAGCGATACGCTAAAGTAACTGGTAAAAATTGTGAGTCCAAGGAGATCAGACAGCAGAGGATGGGTAAATCAGAATGGTTTATACCATGAACAGTTGTTTAGAAGAGTGTTTCAGCTGAGGAAAAATTGGGAATGTAGGAAATTCAAAGGACAGACTAGAGCCAAGGTTGAAGAGACAGTCATTGATGTAGGTTTGAACTAAGCTGAAAAATGTCTATGTATTTTCATATTTAATGCCTTTGTTGTTTCTAAAATAAAATATCTGATTTTTGAATTGTAAACACTCAGTAAAGACTGCAAGCCAATTTATTTATAAAATGGAAAATGGGCAGATTTATGATGACTAAAATACATTATTTCAACAGCAGGGATTCCAATTTACAGCTCAGTACACCACCTAGAATGGCTGTTCATGCCTTGGTAATTTCTGTACCTTATTTAAAATACTCCTCAAAATTCAACCTCCAGGTATACATAAGGAATAACAGAAATATCACTAATTAAATAACCGCTTATCCGTAAGTGAAATACACTACATGCATACACTAAAAGTGGTGCAGTTGAAGGGGAAAAAAAGTAGGAAAAGGAATAAAATGAGGAGGGATAAGAAGTAAAAAATAGATGTCAGCGTTCTTTTTACATAAGCTCACAATAATGATGGTCACATTAAGTGCTAAATCTGCCTTCTTCACCCTCTGTTTTCCTTGTACAATTATAGACTAAAATTACAAAATGGTCATAATGTTCTGAATCTCTGTTACTCTTTCAACTACATCTTTTGTAGCAAAAAAGTCTCAGAAAATTTATCTTTGAACTTCTCTTTTCTATGACATAAAACCTCCACTGAGACTTATAAATGCTAATGCCATTTAATCAGTCTGAAAAATTTTAATGAGCTCTCACTAGATTTGGTACAGAGATTATTCCTAACTATGGGATCAATTAATTAATTAGAAATGGAAGAAACTGCAAAGAAATAGTGTTTTAAATTAAGGTGGTGATTTACATCACTTGGAACTTCTTAAATAGAACAGATTGAATTTTCATAAAAGAGTTAAAATAATTTCTATTACTACAACCTTTTCCTCTTGTTAAACAATGGATATAAATGTTATTTGTTTGTTCTAAATTACCTTATTACTATGGTCCTTTATTTTACAGAAAAGTCACAGGCAAAATGACCAAAATACTGGCAAGAAAGGCCTTACCCTGCCACATTCTATAGTAAGTAAATAATTAATTCACGTGTTTTTAATGACATGAGTATATTGAAAGTATGTCTAAATGCATGGGAAGGTCTGAAACACTGAGTTAAAGTCCTATTTGAAACAAATTTAATAGCATAACACTTTTGTTACTATGAAACAAAATTGCTTCAAGGTAAAACTGGAAAGTTATAGTTGATATATCTATCTTATATACAAATACACACAGAAACACACAAACAACAAGGCTTTTATGAACACTTTTAAAGCAAAAATTAATATTCCAATATTTATAAATTCCAAAATAATGATTTTAATTAATTTGAGCCCTTTAAATCAAAATTGAACAGAAAAATATTGTTCAGTGAAAGCACTTTTGTTTCCTTATTTTTTTTCCCAGATCAAATCTGAGAAGTGTATCACTGAATCACTGGATGATTGAGGTTGGAAGGGACCTCTGGAGCTCATCTGGTCCAATCCCCCTGTTCAACCAGGGCCACCTACAGCCTGCTGCCCAGCACAATCTCCAGATGGCTTCTGAACATAGAATCACAACATCTCCAAGGTGGGAGCGTCCACCATTTCTCTGGGCAACCTCTGTCAGTGCTCATTCACCCTCTGTCGTGGTTTGGGCTGGACTGGCCACTGAAACACCCTCACAGTAAAAATGTGTTTCTTTGTGCCCAGAGAGAACCTCCTATGTTTATTTGTACCCATATCCTCTGATTCTCTCACTATGCACCACTTCAAAGAGCCTATCTGTCTTCTTTACACTCTCCCTTCAGGTACTTATATACGTTAATAAGATCCCCCTGAACATTATCTTCTCTTCATCAGCAAACTGCCCCATCAACCAAGTTATTAACAAAGATGTTAAACAGGACTGGACTGGGCACTTCTCCCAATGGTCACGATTGATCAAAGATTATCAAGAGTGGCCTCACAACGACAACTGCCAGCTTGCTCAGCACCCAAGTTTGAATCCCACCAGAACCCACAAACTTATTCATGTCCAGCTTGCTTATGTACTCCCTGATTCTCTTCCACCAAGGGCACATCTTCCTTGCTCCAACACTTGCCTCTGGTCTCTGGGACCTGGCATCCCGACTTGCTACATTCAGTACTTCAGCCTTATTCACGTCCTGTGTAATCAAGTCCCCCATCTCATTCAGCAATGGGCTCACATGTTCCTGAGTCTTCCTTTGTCTCCTATGTACTTATGGAAGCCTTCTCTTCCTGTCTTTTACATCCCTTAGCACATAGAGCTGAGTATTACCAAATTTCACTGAAAATCGAAACTCTGATTTTGCTTCTGCAGCATATTTTAAATGTTCCCTTAAAAGGAATTCCTGTTGTAAAAATTTGAAACATAGTATTTTACTAAGTAACTAAATCTATAAAAATAAGAAACAACTTATTTCCCAAATTATGATCATATGAAGATAGGAAAATAATAATAGATACAAAAAAAAACAAACCAAACAAACAAAAACCAAACAAAAAAACACTTTGAAACTTTTATTTTGGTCAATTATCTAAATAAAATGTATGGAAAAGAACACAGAGTTTTGAACATTGTGGCCTGAAATTTCTACAATATTCAAGCACACAGTTTCTACATATGTGCAGCTCCACCTGGTTTTCATACGAATTACATCTCTGTATTTGAGAGCAGAATTTGACATATATTTAAAACAAAACAAAACAAAAACAAACAAAAAACAAAGAAACCCCCCCCAAAAACAAAAAACAAACACAAATTGAATTTTAGTAAAACACAATTTTTCTAGTATTCAACCTGCAGTGTTATTACCTGACTGATTTAATTACTCGTATGATAGTGCATTGTTATTAGAGTTGGAAGTTCATATGAAACTTCCTGCATCACAAGATAGTAAGATGTAGGCTGAATTTGCAGGGTGTATCTTGTTTGAAATTCCTGTGCTGCAGTTTAATCATTATGCTCATTAAGTTCCTAGCTAACCAAAGACTGCAAACCAAAAGGTCAATATTTCAGAAATTCCCATATGGACAATTATGACATCCTTCAATGGAAGTAAAACAGACATCATATCCAGTTTTACATCATTTTAGAACTGCCTACTTGCAGAAGTATGCCTGCACACCAACAGTCACAGGCTGGTATGCCACTATAGCTGAATTCTGGATTTGGCCTTCTATGACTACACTGTATTTTTTGCTTGGAGCAGCAGTTAAGTTTTGAAGCAAATCTGACAGTCCTCAGTTGCTATCAAGTAGTTTTGGTGTGTACCAGCTTGCTTCAGCAGGACACTAAAAGTGGAAGTCCTCTCCAGATGCATTATCAGGCGATCGCCAATGCTTAGGCGGACATAAAGCTCCAAAGAACTTTATACAGCTTGCAGCTGGGGATCAGAAAAAATGTAATCCAATGGCAAATATTTGAATCACATATAGCATAGATATATCATCCTAAGCACCAAATACATTGCTCTAATAATCTATTTCTTTGAGTCACAGAATCACAGAATGATATGGGGTTGGAAGGGACCTCTGGAGATCATCTAGTCCAACCCCCCTGCCAAAGCAGGTCCTCATGTTTAGATGGAACTTCCTATGTTCAAGTTTGTGCCCATTTCCTCTTGTCCTGTCACTGGGCACCACTGAAAAAAGACTGGTCCCCTCCTCTTGACACCCACCCTTTAATTATTTTTAGGTGTTGATCAGATCCCCCCTCAGCCTTCTCTTCTCCAGACTAAAAAGACCCAAGTCCTTCAGCCTTTTCTCATAAGTGAGATGCTCCAGGCCCCTAATCATCTTTGTGGCCCTCCGCTGTACCCTCTCTAGCAGTTCCCTGTCCTTCTTGAACTGGGGAGCCCAGAACTGGACACAGTACTCCAGATGGGGCCTCACCAGGGCAGAGTAGAGGGGGAGGATAACCTCCCTCAACTTGCTGCTCACGGTCCTCCTGATGCACCCCAGGATGCCATTGGTCTTCTTGGCCACAAGGGCACATTGCTGACCCATAGTCATCCTGTTGTCCACCAGGGCTCCCAGGTCTTTTTCCTCAGAGCTGCTCTCCAGCAGGTCAGCCCGCAACCTGTACTGGTGCATGGCGTTATTCCTCCCCAGGTGCAGCACTCTACACCTGCCCTTGTTGAACTTCATCAGGTTCCTCTCTGCCCAACTCTCCAGCCTGCCCAGGTCTCACTGTATGGCAGCACAGCCTTCTGGTGTGTCAGCCACCCCTCCCAGTTTTGTATCCAATTACTTGCTTATACAGACGTTACCTCCTGGTATTTTGCTGCAAACTTGCATGTTACTGATTTTTAGCGTGCAATCCAAACCTGTAACTCTGTCAGTTTACTGCTTGGGACTGCACGCTGCAGATGCCAACACTACACTGGCCACGAATGTTTCAGATAGCTTCACATGTACTGTTTTGATTTTCTTCTCCTTGGCAGCTCTGTGCTTGTGCTAAATTCCCACACTGACATTTGAGGCTTTTGTAGATGTGACAAAAAAAAGTTCAGCTGAATTATCTGCACTAAGGGAACTCTGAATGCTCTTAAATGTCATATAAAGGAAAAACATGGGCTGAAGCATTTATGCTCTTCTTCAAAGAAAATAACTATATAAAACTATCATGAATACTCTGAAATTTTGTCTAACATCTTTAAAGTTTAAAATTATTAAGTGTAATACAGATGTTACTATTATCTTCAAATATTTTGTTTACCACAGCTAAGGTTACTTACTGCTGAATAAATAAAAATATCTACAACACAGTGTCACTAGTTTTTTTGTTGTTGTTTGGGTTTGATTTGGGTTTTTTTTTAATGTTTTTGTCCTTTTTAATTATTATCACCTTGTGACTTTTCTGAAATAGAGCCAAATAAATTAAGAGCTCTGGGAAAGCTCTCCCTGTGGATATTACTATTAGGCTTCTCACATTAAATAATAGTTTAATTTGTCATTAACACGGCTGACATTCAATTTCCTTACCTCTCCTTCAGATACAATACCACTTACGACCAAGCTTTATATAAATTCTCAATATTTTCTGCTCTTTTAGTTTCAGAATTACAGAATAGCTTACAGCCACACCTCTATCCAACTGAAAAGCAAGCATTACACATCTCTCATTTTGTTTCACAAAAAAGCACACTACACAACATTATAGGAACATACCCTGATTTTTTGTTCCCTAGACATACAGTTAAGCGAGAAAGAATAATTTTATATGAAAGCAACACTAAGTTGTGATTTAAGCTTGTTTTCAACTCCTCTCTTACTCCCTCCAATATTGGGCTGCTTCCCAATATTTGCTTTCAGCTGCGTATTAACATGTTGAAAATTCATACCTACTTGACTCTAAGGTGAGATTTACAGCCTTATTGCTCAGATTCATCAACATTTGGAACGTACCATACATCCAAGGCCTACTCACAAAAGTACCTAACATGTCCACACAACCTCTATCTGCGTGAACATGATCATGTACATTTGGTGTACCTTTTCTGAACACCTAAGTCTCCAAAGGAAGTTGATGCATATACACAGAATGTCAACAGAACTTTCAACAGAATAAAAAAAAAAAAACCAAACCAAAACCAGTTTGGTTAACACTGTTCATAGTATCCCATGCTGCATCAAACATTTAACTTTGTATTCCCAGGCAATGCAAATCCCATTTAGACTCTGGGTGAGAACTTGAAGTATGAAAGGCTGAAGAATCTTAACTAATCATTCTGTATGTACTTGTGTAACCATTTTTTCCTCAATAATCCTTCTGAGAAAACAGTCATCGCAGTCTAATCCACATAAAGTTGTTCCTCAAAAATTAGTATGTAATGCATTTTTCTGCAGTAATGGAACTCCAAAACTTCAGAATTTAGGCTCCACTCAGAATAGACAAGAAGTGAGAACAATATTTTAAGGAGAAAGGCAATTTAATTTAAAATAAAAGCAAAGACATTATTTTAACTAACTCTCAATTTATCTTTCAAATATTCTCCCTATAGATTTCTATTTCAGAATCAAGTTTGGATATTTATACGTATGAGAGAGAAACTAAGCACCTCTACTATTTGAAAAAGATTGCTCAAACTGATCAGTTTTAAATCAGAGAACAAGAACTACAATCTCAGAGATTTAGAATGCCACAGGAAAGGAGATGGCTTAGGAAAAATATATGCCGTCTTTACAAAGAAGTATCTTTAATGTTTAGACACTTAAGAAGTAAATCAGCCATGAATGTATGAAAAATAAACTGATCTATGTTTAAATAACTGTTTGAAAGCTTTGAGTAGTCAAGTTAAGATTGCAGATTTATGCATAGAGTGGAAAACCATTACACTTTCCTATTACTGCACACTACCATGTAGTAAATCAGAGCAATCTGCATTACAAACGTTATACGTAGCAGGGGAAAATCTCTTGCTTCAGCAGCATAAAATTCTTTGAAAACAGAGGTTGCCGATTTTTATAATGTTTATATTAAATCTTAATCCAAGTATTTATCATGTTAAAATAATAATAATTCAAATATAGCCCAAACAGAAGATTCCTAACTTTTCAGTTAATTTGTTCCCTCCTCTTCTTACCTTCTCTGGAGGTGCAGGAGGGTGAAATCTCTTTGCACAGACTAGAAATGCATCAGGCTCTGGCTTGCCACTCTTCACCTCAGGGTCATCTCCCAACACAATATGATGAAAAAGACCAAAGAAATCTTTGTGTCTGGCTGTTTTCATCTGAAATGTCACTTCAGCTGAGCTGGTGGCAACAGCTATGGGTATGTTGTGTTTGTGTAAATGACGGATCAGCTTATCAACCCCTGCAAGACAAATATACACATTTTATTTTTTATATATACACATATATGTAGGCATACGTATTAATATTTATACCTACTTACAATATATTTAGCAGTATTTCAACAATGTTGTCTTACTGAATATAACAACCTATTTCAACCAGTCAATGTAGAAGAAAATTCTTGCTATGTCTGAAACGTACCTTCTCCACACAAAAATCGTGGAACATTCCTATATACTTGTTCTGTCACAAACAAATGACGATTTTCTCAAAATATGCCAAAAATGAGTTCAACATCATTATGAAGTACACCCAGCCAAAGCTCATTAAGTAACATCCCCAATATTATGTATGTTTATTATTTCTCTGTAAGTGAGAGAAAAGCACACAGGGGAACGTTTTCTTTTATACACAGTTATGTTCCTGGAAAAAAAAATAAAAAAATAAAATAAATCAAAGCCAAATAAATATACTCTTCTCACTGCATGGTATAGTTTTAATTTCTGAACCAGGTATCCAACTAGCTAAAACCAGCCCCTAAGAGAGCTCAGTTTCTCTTTTTTGCAATTACTAAGGCAAGTAACACTGGGCAGAAGAGGGGAGCTGTCAGTCACAGTTGTTAATACCAGAGCTTTATCTATTGATGCTATGAACCCAGAGTAATGAACATCTCAAGCCTAATGGGTAGAAACTTCAATCCGATCTAGTCTTCTAGGGAAGGTTAATGCAGGGAACAGTGAAAACACAGCAGTCTGTGTAAGAGGGAAACACACTTCATTATTCAGTGCAAGTTTTGAGTTTCCTCTGCAGAGGTTTCAATGTTGCAGCATTATAAATGTAGGGTGCCTTTCCCATACGAAACAATTAGTAGCGTCCAATGGAGAACGAGAGTGGACATCTAGCCTTTACCAATTCACAAGAGAAAATCCCTCCATATCTGTAAAATCATTTCAGCTCTGCTTCTTGGCATGAATCCAGACTGTGCTGGACAAAGGATATTAGTTTCAGGTAGATAAGCATCCAGTTGATGACTGGCTCTTTGCACCAACTTGAGAATGGTTCTTTGTTTTCATATTCCAACTGCATGAATTCTTATCCTACTATTCATGCCTGGCGATATTAATGTAATCTTATTCCTTTCCTCCTGTCATACTTATACCTAGTGCCCGCTCCCTCAAAACACTCATACTCCTCACGCCCATTTAATTCTTTCCTTTACCACCCCAGCATCTCCAATTTGCATTTCCCATATGATCCAGCCTTTCTCCTCCATTTTCACAAGTCTATAAACAACAACCTTATCTTCAATACATTTTTCCAAAGTATAGTCATATGCTCAACTTTGAGAAGTTATAATTACTATTGGTAATAAAGCGTGTAGATTAGTAAGTAGGTGCATTAACTAACCCATGTATCTGGAAATATGACCTGTAGATGTGACCGTCCACAGATTTCTTCTCTATTCTCCAGAATCTAATCAACCAATTGATAACTGACATTTCCAGCTCCATGCTTGTATTTGAAGATAGCCTTTAAATACATGCACTTCTGTGATGCTAGATCCCAACTGGACAGAGATAACAACAGTGTTATTCTTCCTCCAATGGCAAGGCATCACCCATTTAAAAGCTTTCCTATGCCCCCTTAAATGGCTATACTAATAACAAGCAAGTGCATTTTTCCCCATATGATGATACTCTGTGCTCTCGTTGAAATATTATGCTTTTTATTTTATTCCAGATACAGATTATGTCTTCATATGTGAACAAGTGAAGCAAATCCATATTGAATTAATTGAAGTATTAGAATATCTTAATATAAATCAGTAGACTAAATGTCTCTTTTTTAAATAAAATGAATTAATTCAAAGAAATTTATTCTAAAGAATCTGCAACACTTAGCAAGGCTAGCATACCATGTATGTAGTAATATAGAGAAGTCTAAAGATTACACAAGGAAGAAGACATTTCCTATCTCCTATGCTGTTGCTATGATATAATTAGTTTTCTCTAAAGTTGTGCTCTTTTCAAATACCTAATTTTCTTCAGTCCCACTGCATCACAGCTTCTGTTCATCTGTCACAGAGTATGTTTTTTCTACATTTCTATTGGAGGTAGCCAGCCACAGAAAAGCACTGTTGCAGAAAGGTTATTTCTTCAGGGTTCTATCTTACATTCTCCCAGCATGTCATGATTTTGGAGTGTAAATGTGTATGTGTGTGTGTTTACTTTGTATTTTTGGCTTCCCTTGCTACAAGGGAGCTAAAATGCAGCTGTCCCTAATAGCTCCAGAGAGCAAAGATTTACATTATTCAGAAAATGCACTTTAATAAAAACATGCCATTTAAAAATTACTATTTGCATATCTGTAAACATAGCAAGATAGATTAGAAAAAATACAAGGGGAAAAATCAGCTGCGTGGAAAAAAATTAAATTGCACATGGAAGAATTGCTAGCATAACTTAACAAGGAAAGGAAATACTATCTTGAGCAAGTTTGTTATTTCTTTGTAAAAGCTACAGATCAACAAAATCCTTTTGTTTGCCTCAATTACCACCAGCATAGCTCTAGACACTTTGCCACCATATCAAATTACTGACACAATTATTATACTAATTCAGCATATAATTCTTCATTAGGAAAATAACACCTTTCATAGTATCTTTCTTGTGCTTTTTTTACAAAAAACACCAACAGAAGGGGAAGTGGGGAACCGCTTTTAAGATCTGTAAGAAACCTCCCCTGGCATTTACTTTGTCATTATAACCCCTATAGCTACACAGATTTTTCAATCAAATGAAGACTTCAGTTACATCAAAACCAACCAATTAAAAACTCGATATCTATGAGGAAGTATGGCGAAAATTCCTGTGAACTCGCTAACTTCTAACTTACTTGTAGCTACCACGTAAGGGATTGAGGCCTATCCATCACAGACAGACCCATCTGTTAGGCTTCCTGGGACCATCTTTCACCTCCCCTACTGAAAGCTTAGCCACATTCAGCAAATTTTTTTTTCTTTTTTTTTTTAGTAACTCTGATTAAAAACAAAAAATAAAGAAAGATTAAAAGAAATAAGGATCTCTGTTTTTCCAGCATAAGGATACACTCCTAATGTGATACACGTGCAATAACAATCTTAGACAGTACAACATAAATTCTTCAAGTAATCATATAAAAAATCAGGAATAAATATCTCACATTGCTATGCTTTATTTCCACATGTACTCTTTCATTTCAAATAATCAAAAAGGTAAATACTGCTTGTTTCCCCTTTAAATATTAAATTTTAGAACAGACTCAGAAGTTTACTATATTGTAAATGTAATAGTTAAACACCAGCGACTACTGGAAAGAAAAACAGGTGAAGAGAATTGTAAGCTGAGTTTAGTTACAGAAGCTGAAAACAAGAAGGATCAACTTTAAATATCAGCTTCTTGAAAACCTGATTAATCACAAATGTCAAAGCTAACAACTATATAAAAAAAAAAAGAAAACAAACTAAACCAACAGAAACGAGTTATTTTTTCTGAGACCACAGATGTATGTTAAAGGAAAAGATCAGCACTTTTGTTCTGAAAGTTGCAGAAAAAAAGCATAAAATATATATTTACTTTTTTAAAAAAAGGAAGTATTATTCCTCCATTAGACTCCAAATGTGGTGTTTGTTCTCTTTAGATTCAGCTGAAAACACAGTGACTAATATATTGGATCAACTGACAAACTAAAATTAAGACTTATACTGAACAACAAAACCCTTGGGCTAACTTGTATTTTCCTTTTCATTGACTAATACAAACATGTACAGCAAGAGTTCAGAAAACCAAATAATGCTACGCTAAAATGATCTAATGATAGTCCCTATCTAATTATTTACATGCTATTACAACACTGTTTTCTACATGATTTTTTTTTCCAGTTATCACATTTTATAATCAAATGGCGTTATTATGAACTGAAAATTAAGAAGATGTAACTCCTGAGAACTAATTCAAATTGATGAAAAAAGAAGGGAATTTTTATTTTCCTTTTAGCTTTATACAAATGTGAGCTCTGTGTCATATGGAATACTTCAGAATGGTCAACACATAAATTTTTGCTACATTTTATTTGATATACTTTCAAATTTTCATACTGCCCCCTTTCTTGTGTTTGTCTACCACTGAAAAGAACACTGTTCTTAACTTATATCACTTCTGGAACTTCAGATTCAGACCTATTTCTTGTGAAACGCCTCCAGACAAATAAGGAGATAATCATATCAGTATAGAATCATAGAATAGTTTGGGTTGGAAGGGACCTTAAAGATCACCTAGTTCCAATGCTGCTGCCATAGGCCATGGACAGGGCCACCTCCTGCTAGACCAGCTTGCTCAAAACCCCATCCAGCCTGGCCTTGAACACCTCGAGGGATGGGGCATTCACAACTTCTCTGGGCAACCTGTTCCAGCGTCTCACCACCCTCATGGTGAAGAACTTCTTCCCAGTACCTTACCTAAATCTACCCTCTTTCAGTTTAAAACCGTTACCACTATTGTCCTATCATTAGACTCCCTGACAAAGAGTCCCTCCCCATCTTTCCTGTAGGCCTCCTTTAAGTACTGGAAGGCTGCTATAAGGTCTCTCTGGAGCTTTCTCTCTCCAGGCTGAACAACCCCAACTCTCTCAGCCAGTCTTCATAGGAGAGGTGCTTCAGCCATCTGATCATCTTTGTGGCCTTCTTCTGGACTTGCTCCAACAGGTCAATGTCCTTCTTATGCTGGGGGCCCCAGAGCTGGATGCAGTACTCCAGGTGGGGTCTCACCAGAGAGGAGCAGAGGGGCAGAATCACCTCCCTTGACCAGCTGATCATGCTTTGATGCAGTCCAGGATAAGGCTGGCTTCTGAACTGCAAGCACACATTGCCAGGACATGTTGTGCTTCTCATCCACCAGTATCCCCAAGTCCTTCTCAGCTG
Organism: Limosa lapponica baueri; assembly: GCA_002844005.1. Lineage (NCBI taxonomy): Eukaryota > Metazoa > Chordata > Aves > Charadriiformes > Scolopacidae > Limosa > Limosa lapponica. The sequence continues at coordinate 214,071 of KZ505692.1, forward strand.
GGCTGCTCTCAATCCATTCTCCACCTTGCCTGCATTTGTGCTTGGGATTGCCCCAACCCAGGTGCAGGACCTTGCAACTTGGCCTTGTTGAACTTCAGGAGGTTTGCACAGGCCAACCTCTCAAGCCTGTCCAGGACCCTCTGGATGGCAACCCTCCCCTCCAGTGTGTTGACCACTCCACACAGCTGGGTGTTGTCTCCAAACTTACAAAGGGTGCACTCACTCCCATTGTCCATGTCACTGACAAAGATGTTAAACAACACGGGTCCCGATAGTAGCTTAGTAACTTCATCTGCCTTTTCCCTCAGGACCTGTGGAGGCATCTCATCAGGTCCCATGGATTTTTTCACCTTCAGGTTCTTCAGATGGTCTTGAACCTGGTCTTCTCCCACAGTGGGAGGTACCTCATTCTCCTTGTCCCTTTGTTTGCCTTCTGGGACTCGGGTGGTGTGGCCAGAGTACTTGCCAGTGAAGATTGAAGCAAAAATTTCATTGAGTACCTTAGTCTTCTCTATATCCTGTATAACCAGGTCTCCCATTTCCTTCTGGAGAGGGCCCGCATTTTCCCTACTTTTCCTTGTATCACAGATGTAATATGAAGTTCTTCTATTTTTTTCTAATGTAACTCTCCAATCAATCTTTTGTCTTACAAAGTTTTTTTTATTTTTCTGTTTTCCTAAAGTGAAGTTTCTATGAACATGTTACAGTAGATTATAAGAATGTTTTTCAAGATAAAAAAGAAAGCAATCTCTACCATAAACTGGGCAAATATATGAGATAGGGAAGAGGATTATTCATTCCACTTCAGCACTGAACCATAATTTCAGTTTCCTCTGTTCATCACTTGAATCATTTCTGGTGTTCATATTTCCACTTGCAGTCAATTCATTTGAAGGCACAACTACACCACCAGGAAGACAATTACACAGATCTACCAGTACCTTAACCTGAAAATCCACTGTTTGATGTTCTTATAAGCATGGACAAAGTCCCACGGTCTTAGACTTCAGGAATACAGCTGGCCCAGGCCTACACAGGCAGTCTCTCTGTCTTTTCTATTCAATTTTAAAAAGATGAACATAATCTATGTAAGAAAAAGCCCTTGAAAAATAAACAGAACTCCCCAAGGCCTTCTCTTAAGCAAAAACATACATACATTGTAAATAGGACCACAAGAAGTTAATAACCTAAAATTTACAAAGTAGCTTTTATGAAAGTTAAGCTTCAAAATTACGTTACAGGAGGTCCTACCTGGCTGAGAAGACCTCAAATAAAAAAATAGTGGCATTTCCAGTGGCAAATCCTTTCATGAACATCACAGTGTACCATACCTCTCTTGCCTTTCTTTAGTCCCTCCTTGCGTGCTACCTGTGTACTAATTACAGCTAATTTCTAATTCATAGTATTTTCACCATTATGCAATCCCAGGAAGAGAAACAGGAAATCAGTGTGCAATAGAGAAGACAGTGTGTGTGTGTTATGTTTTTTTAAAAATTTGTTATTTGGAAGCTAACATGTTCTACTAGGAAGGACGTTTAGCAGACACATCGCCATTTTTCCTACCCTCAAACAAAACCCAAACAGCTCACAGGAGTTTCAGTTCTGCACCAACCATCATAGATAACACTCCTTTATAGTTTCCAACTAATTTAGCTCTGCTGTTAACCAATTTAAGAACATTTTGAGCAAGCTGGAATATAGAGCCATCATATACATTAATAACTTATTAATCCTTCAAATGAGTGTTGTCTTTATTCAAACATTTACAGTGTCAGACATCTAATAATCAGAGGAATAGTATAATGCAGGATTACTTTAGTTCAAGACAGCAAATAATGAAAAAAAACCCAACAAAACAAATAAAACAGCATAAATACAACATATTCCTTATATTAATTAAATGCAAGCATCAAGTAATCAATGAAATCAGGTTATATTGTGGCGTTTCCATAGATTCTGTCTATTCTCTTTCAGATCCAAGTGAAAGCTCAATCTAAAGTATGACAGAAAGATAAAGGCTACTTGTACAGAAATTATAAAAGCTTCAGACAGACTTAAAATTATTATCTTGTGTCTTCCTCTTCATAGTTGCTTTTTTAGAAAGCAAACACATGCAAACTCTTAAAAAAACCCAAAATAGCAAAGGGGTATTTTAAAACTGATATGAAGATGACTTTCTATGCCCAAAAGCTTCTCCACAGTTCAGTTATTTTAATGAAAGATATTACTTCTTATTTAAAACCTTCTCTAATATAAGTCTGAAAGCATTATGATTATAGTAACAACATTACTGCTATCTACAACTGCTGTGTATCCTTTGACATAGTTTTGTGGACTACAGAGTTATTTAGGAGCTATTCTTATTTTTGTCTGTATTCTGTAATAACGATACGTAATTTGGTCTCCAGTTACTTCTAATTGTTGAAAAGATAGTAATTCTTCTTGCTTCAATAAGCTATAGAGGCCACTCTCATTTGACAATTTAATCTCGAGTACTACTAGTTACATTTATTTTATTGTCAACTGCAATTATAAGCCAAAGGAATGGTTGTCTCCCTCAACTTTTTGATAAGAAACATACTTCTGTGACAAATGGTGTGGGGTATTGGAACAAGACACAAAGTCCTTTTTAATTGAGAAAAAAACCCTTATTTCATGGGCAATTGAATCTTTTCTATGTATATTTTATTGTATCTATCTATGCTTGAGTTTTCTTGGACTTTTTTTTTTAATCTTCAAAAGATATTCATTTTTGTTTTCCTTTTTGTATCACGTTTGACCAGTTTGTTAATCTACTATCTCTTTTACCACATTTCCCATTTCCTTCACTGGTGTGTGTATGTTTCGCTTCTCTTTACCTGATATACTTCTAGAGCTCATCTACACTATGTAGCCCATGGTAACATAATTAAACTTGCTACATCTTGTAGCTGAGATGCAGCTGCAGAAGAAAGAACATGGCTACAGGCTGTTTTAGAGAATATTGACTTGATCAACAGACTTTTGCCCTGCACACTGAAATTTTTGTTGGAAGAACTATACTGGTCACCAAGTGCTATCTTCACATAGCTCGCACACAAATTATGAGCTGTAATACAATTTCACACTCTTTTGGCAGACTTTCAGCACTCCCTCTAAAAAGATCTTCACATACATCTACCACAGTGTTGATCCTCATTCACCGCGGTGTAGATACAGTTAGCTATCTACTCATACTAACAGCATGAGAACAGAGGACACCTGACCTCTGGGGCACCAAAAATCAAGGCTCTTTAAATACTCATATTCAAGTCCACTTCATTTTGCTGTAACGTTACACAAAACAAGCTGTCTGAGAACGTTCAGTGTGTATTCAGAAGAAAAGATTTACTGCTGAGAAAAAGACTAAGGGAAACCAAAGTGCTCCACACATTGTTTAAATTAACTCTGTACATGCATTATGCATGTCCTGTATGATTTATATCCAGTTGTGCACAAATGGAAATCTTAAGGATAAATATAGCCTCTGTATGAAAAGACAGCTCCTCTTTTTCAAAATCATTTACAGTTCCTACACTGAATGTGATATCAGACCAAACTTAAAGCTCTTCAAGATTTTATCACTCTCTTTAATCAAAGAAAAGCTAGCATTACCACTCAGAGCTTTGTCAAGTTGATTAGATTTCTAGCCAATTCAGTGATAATTCTTTAAGTTCATAAAAGTGATTCTATGGTAAAAACCTCAGCAGCTTCTGAACTAAAAGGTGGGGTCTCACGAGAGCAGAGTAGAGGGGCAAAGAAAAAAACCTCAATAATCTCATGTAGAACAAGAAGCAGCTGTCTGTTCACTTAAGTCACAAACTGATGAAAAAATATTTTTTATGTAGTTTGGTGTGCTACAGCAGTTGCAAGCCCATCAGCACAGTACTATTCATTATCTACACTTGCTCTCAATCCTGAAGTGAAGTCAGCATTGCTGCTGTGAAGGTGACAGCATGACAGAGGTGGGCCTATCCACCACTTGGTGTAATTGCCATGAATATGGTGAGACTACGGAAACGTAACTCTCAGATTCACCTGGTTCTTTTTTTGTTCTGAGATATTAAAAATGCTATCTATAATGATATGTTATGCTTTCACTGAGCTACAAAAGTGGAGGTGTAAACTAATAACCTACTTCCCAATTTGGAAGGTGTCCTGGTTTCAGCCAGGAAAGAGTTAATTTTCTTGCTAGTGATTGCTGTGAAAGGAATGTCAACAATACATATTGTTTTAGTTGTTGCTAGGTAATTGGCTATTAATAAAGAATTCTATCTTCGCATCTTATTGCTCTCTAAAAAGTACCAGAGATTCTTCCAGCGGCAGACTCTCTGTTCGCTAAATCGATAATCTCATTTTAGTCTGGACATACCAACACATGCATGGCCATGGAAAAAATAAAAGTACTGAATTTTACACAATATAGAACCTCTGTCAACTGTGTTGCTGACTTCCTGGTAAAAGCATTTTTGAGTTGCAATCCTTTAGGACTTAATGCAAAGGCCAAATATTTGAAATCAGCCAAACAGACAGCATCATTCCAAGTTTGCAGCTAATTGACTGACCTCTAGGGGTTACAGGCTGACTGAGCCCAGCACAGGCTCACTAGAGTTTCCTACCATTAAAACATTAATACCAAAGAAGAGAAAAGACAACATGGTAGGAAGTCTGTTTAACTGTTAAGGGCACAACATGAATCAAGAAAACAATAGCTAAGCAAACTAGACTGATGGTTGAATGGAACTGTTCAAGAAAAAAGTATATATGACTTTAGAGTGAGCTGCCATTCAAACTTGAACAGCTTTTCTTCCTTCTCGTGATTCTGACTGGCTTCATTTGGTACTAAAACTGAGCTATGAAATTACCTCCTCATGTCTGCAAGAGACAGTCAGCTATACTTGAACTGGAAAATAGTATGTACATCACATTCTGCACTGGCTGAACGGGAGCTGCAACAAAGAAAGCCCAGTTATCATGGAAAATGTCTGAAAAAGCATGCACAACCACACAACCCTTAAGGATCTGTGTGTTGTGGTGATGAGCCAAAATAAGAGGCTGCTATGGCATTAATTTCATAACCCTGACATGATTATATTACCTGCTGGCAGCTGTGTAATTTGGAGTTAGGTTTTTCTGGCTCTATGTATATACTGGGTTTATGTTATGCAAAAGCACACCTATACATGTATAGGTAAATGTACATATGCATGGTTTTCTTCTGCTCCACTTGTCACTCCCCATTCTTCTGATGATCTACTTCCCTGCAACGTAGTACTGCATTTGCAGAAACAGAAAGCCTACTATGTCACTCTTGCAGATAACAATGTCTGTACCCTGACAGAAATACTTAGAAAAGCAGCACAAGTGGCAGCCCTGTCATTTTGTCAGCATTGTCTTTGGATTAATTCTTTTCTCTACTGAATAAAAACTAGTATTCCCTAAGATTCTTTCAGAACTAAAAATAAATCTAACTCCGAAAAATTCTCAGTTATCAGAAAATTCCACCTTAGAAATAGATATATCTTCTTCATAGATGAAATCTGTATTTTGACCACAGCCTGATGTATTGAAGCTTGTCTGTCGCTTCAGCCATACTGAAATAGTCAAAATTCTGTCTACAACCACTAATGCCTCAGAATTGTTGAACATTAAGTGGCATGGCTGTGATATAGCCTGCCAGGGAAAGAACTGCTTTGCCAATCATATTTTCATAGAACTTCCACACCATCCTTAACCATCACTAACCCGTCAATAAACCTGTCAATTACTTGATTTGAGAATTAGAAGAGTAATCATTGTTGGCACAAACATGTGCATAGCCCATTGTATGTCCAGAAACAAGTACTGCTTTGCTCGAGTCACTTTTTCAAACATCATTAGTAATCATTCAGCACTGCTCTCCACCAAACCAAATTTGAACCTTGTTTTTTGGAAAACCTGTAGAAATTGATTGAAAAATAAAACAACACCTGCCTATTAACTGCCGAAAGATGGCCAGAGACTCAGCACATCAGAGTCATCTTACACCATTAATTAATATGACAATTAACTTTCACTTTCCTGTATTTACCTTACTATCCCAAATATCGGTGTAGTCAGAGAACATTGTAAATTCAAAATGCCACCACAGTCATATTTTACACAAGACCTGCATGAAGCCCATTCTTAATTAACAAACATTAAGAGGCTGTAAAATAAATCCACAGGGATTACATTAATAAATATCCTCAGAAGATACAAAAGGAAAAAAAAAAGTACCAGATTAAAAAATCTGGTTTTCAGATTGAAGAACATGTCAGTCCTTAAAGAAATAGCTGGAGCCACTTCTTTCTAGATTATTATCTGACATTAACCTAATTTTGTCAAAATTCATGGCAACTCAGCTTGTCTCTCATATGCTGCTACCAAGTAAAGTACAGATCCCATTACTTCAGTGACCAGGGCTGCATTTGCTCCCAACAATGGCCAGTGAGCATAAAGTATTTAAGTTTATTCACATCAATTCTGCTTTAGAAAATAGCCTAAAGAAAGTTATGATATGTATTTAGTTGAACTGAAAAGGTAATCAGTTGAACAATTCTGGTGATGTTAAAAATGTTTGCTTGCTTGGCCCAGTAATAATTTTGTTCATTTCATCTATTATAGCCCAGCTTCAGCAAGCCAAGAATTCACTTTTTGAAGGCAGCAACACACAAAACTTTATGTTCCCTTCATCTAATCTGTTCCATCACCTCTCTGCAACTCTGTTCAAGCCAGCTCAACCACATTATGACAATCCTCAGCAGGCATAGAATATCCACTCAATGGCATCAACCTGCCCCATTACATTCTCTGTGCATCCTAACATTGCACCCAGTCTCTCCATCTGGCATCTCCTAAGCCCAGACTATGCCTTTTTTTGTTTCTCTTGAAAAAGATATAGCTGCAAAGGTAGTCCCAAAAGTTTGACATGAACAAATTAGAACACATTCGTCTATCTATCTTGTTTTCCTGGTGAGTTTAACCAGGCTTACAGTTTTAGGTGGATCTGTAAGTGAAAAAGATGCAATTTGAAAAATATTGCATATAAAAGACATCAGTGAGATAACTAAATAAGTTGGCTGCACAAAATACTCAAGTTTTTAAGCTGCCTTTGTTATTTTTGCTGCCTGTTATTTATTCCTAAGATATCACATTTTTTTAACTCTCATCTTCTTAATGCATTATGACTCTAGGTATAAAAAAGTATCTAAAAATTAAAACATCATTAATGCACTGTAGAGATTGTCAGAACAATCAAGCATATATTCAAAGAGAAAAATTTGCAATGGTTACACTTGTTATAGTGACATGTAGTTATTTAACTTTTAATACTTTTTTTATTCTCCCCCCTCCTCCTTTTTTTTTTTTTTCTTCATAAATTATTGACATTTGCTCCAGGAAGTTTAACATTGCACAAAAAGTTAACAGCAATCCTAGCTTTAGGTATTGCTTGTCTTGCATGGCTGAGGAATTTTCTCTAAGCATTCCAGATGTAAATGTAATGGAATATAAAAGTACCAAGTTCACACTACAGATAAGATTCATCCTTTTGCTTATCTTGAGGTACCTGATTTAACCTACTTATTTGGGCTTCCTGCACAATCACTGGTAAGAGACATGTCTTAGGACAACCTGAGAAACCCTCCCTCTCCTTTGGCACGCAGCTGGCTCAGATGCCATGCTTAAATTTCAATGCTAAGATTAGGCAAGATGAATCCCAGCTAGAAGAACCCACGGGCTCATACGTTTGCCTGCACATTTAAAAGTGTATTTGTGCTTAACAAAGTTGGACTACTCTCACAGCCAGAGAAAACTAACTTGCTGAGTTACACAGCTGCCAACAACAATTATAAAAAATATCTGGTTTACAAAATAAAAATCATGCACATTTTTTCTTCTTTGAAAACATACAAAAAATAGTTGTTATCCAAGTAAATAAGAAAAAAAAAGTTTTCAGTACTTTTTACCAGGCAAAATATCTCTTTAACAGGTAAATAACAGGTAGATTTGAGTAAAGCTTGCTAGAACAAGACTGATGAAACTGAATCTGTAAGAGAAACTGTTTTGTGGAAGGCAGATTAAAAACTTCTGCCTTGGTTAGCATTTAAGTAATTCCATAAACAGTTCATAAATATTGAAGAGAAACATACCTGGCATCAATTCAGCAGTATGGAATATCTTCTCCTGCTTCATTTTACTTTCCTGTAATAACTCTTCTTTGGTTATTGGAAGATCTAGAACATCTCGAATAATCTGTGCTCCTTCTAGTGCTTTTTTACCCATGACCAAGGATTTCAGATCCCAGGTATAGGTCTTTCCAAAACGCCCACAAATCTCTTCGAAAACCACTGTATAGAGACGCTCAGTATCTGCCAAAAAAAAAAAAAAATTTAGAAAAAATGGAAACGATTAAACCCCTGTACAGCTAGCTGAGCAGCCAGTCTTACAAGGAGTACCATATAAACAGCCACAGAGTGAACTGCCAGAAGCCAGAAGGCATATCAAAGGGGACAAAACTGCCTCCCTTTATTTGCAGAGGGGAAGCCAGACTTCTAAGATCACCTCAGAGGTACCTAGGTTTTTCAAGTTGTCACTTCTGTGTTAAGAAAACATTACTGAGTGTCACAACAAAGAACTATCTGGACCTGCTCCTTCATCACATTTCTGTACTATACAGGTTAGCAAGCACTGTCTTAATTAAAATACTCTTATTTATTCTTTTCATGAGAATTAAAAAGGAAGGAAGGAAATCTGGTACTTGGGGAATGTCATTACATATTGCATGTAAATTGAAAAAATAAAAAAATACTTAATTATTTAGGAGTGTCTTTGAACGGAAGCTTCAGAGTGCCTTCAAAGACACTACAGTCATTATTACAGTGCTGCTGGCACCTCTGCATTTACATGCGATTACTCAAGCAGAACCCACCCACTTGTATTTCCAGGGGGTTTCTGGCAAGAGTAAACTTCAGGCTGAATTTTGCCAATGAAATCAGCTTCCATGTCAAAGTTGTTTTCAGTTTTCAAATGGATTTTGATTTTTTAAATACAAACAAACAATCCTCCCTGTCTTTCCCCCTAGACAAATCTTTGAAAAAGGTCAATAACATTTATTTTAACATCAAAACAGGGAAGAAAAGTTCTTTCAACTCCTGACTTCATTTCAGCAAAGATCCTGAACAGTGGCTTTTCTACAAATCTGTATACCTTTTTAAGTAGTCTCCTTTGAAAAGCCAGCTACTGCTGTTTTAATTTCCTTCTCATGCATTTCTTTGCCTTCTGTATCTCTAAAGGTATGTTTACTATTATCATTTTAACAAAGAAAGGCAAAAGCAAGGAAAGAAAGTAGTTGCTCTTATGAGACTTATTTAGAGAAATTAGGGACTTAGGAATGTATCCTTTGCTGTGTAAAAACATTTTTAATAGGGGTAATAAAATAGTGAAATTATTCATGTACACATTGCCTCACTTTCTGAATGTATAAGAAATATGCAACAGAGTTTAAACTTTAAACTTTAACATAGGTACTATGAAGAAGACAGATTGAAGAAAGAAGAGCAGAGCCCATGGCTACAATATATGCAAGGGTCTTCCCTGCAGTCTGACAAATACTTGCTGCTCAACCACAGTAATCTGCCTGTCCTGAGATCAGCAGATGATTCAGATCTGAAATAAAATGAGAAACATAGGGGCCGTTTCACATCATTGCACCTACCATCATGTGAACACACAGCAGTTCACAAGACACACTCTGCCGCTTGCCAGAGCGTTCTTCTCCATGTTGCCCTTCAGTAACTAGAAGGGACATAGAGCCAAGAGCAGCTAAAGATCCAAGATACTTATCTGTGCAGGGCAGCAAATGGCTCACAAAACCCTCCTAGCTTAAAAATGAAAAAAAACCCAAACCCAAAAGTCACGTGTACTGCTCTTTGCAAATGCTTCTTTAACAATGATGCTTACAGAAAAAAGAGAGTTGAGAGTAATCCTGGCGACCCATAGAACTTGCAAGAAAGGTATCACAATACCATTTTGAATCAGCAGAAACAAAAGCAAGTGGGCTTTGAAAAGTGTTAAGCTGGCTAGTAACCAGGAATGACAAAAAAACAAACAAAAAATCTTGACACTGCCAGCTGATCCTCTCCACAAGCTGAGAAGATGAATTAAGAATACAGTGTTTAAAATTTCACAGTTCTGTCTTTCCTTTTTTCTGATGCACACATTTTTCTTCTGTATCTCAGACTCACTAGGTGAAGGACATAAAATTCTTAGCCTAAGTTTAAAACTGAAACTGAAAATTAATCCTCATCCTGTTAAGTAATACATAGCAAACTAAGAAGAAATAAAATAAAATATGGAATCAAAAAGTATAATTGTAGAATGTGAAAATTTTCCTATAGGTCTCTACAATACCTACAGGCTAATCTATGAAAGACTCAATTATACAGCTAAAGATACTCAAGTTAATAGCCTCCTGCATTTTAAATACCACATACCAGACCTGTGAATTTTCTTTTTCTTCTTTAAAGAAAAGCTTGTGTCCAGATTGCACTTAAAAATAATGTTATGTAATGTTGCATTTTCCCAACTGAAGAGCACTCATGAACACGTTTGAGTCAAATATACTAAAATAGTTAATTTTTACCCTATTTGTACTATGTTAGAACTTAGTTTTCTCAGTGTTGACAAAAAAAACCCCACTACTAACCAACCAACCAACCAAACCCTAAAACGGGTCAACACACCACAACTGATCACTGCCTACATTTATTTTAAATGTGAGTTAGTCTCACCTATTATTCATGTGTTTAAAGCAACATAAATATTTAAACAAGCAGGATGTCAGAAAACCTTCTTTCCTTCCCCCTCCTCATTAATTATCTGTTAAAAGAATTGGCTTACAAAACCTCCAATTTTTCTTTCAAAGAAATCACTGACACTCTGCCTGAAGTTGTAGCTTTTGGACACTGGACATCAGTTTAGTTGCAATGACAATTATCATCATCTCAAGATTCATGACGTATGATTCTACGTATTTGTAATTCCTGAGAAACAATATAGTTTTAATTGTCATATTTGCATGATAAAAACATAGATATGGAAATGTTACTTGCCTGAATTGAATGTTTCAATACAGCACAGGAATAAAAACTGAAATCTGAGGGGAAAAAATTACACATAAAGGAACACACACAGCCCCTGCAAAATCGGAATCTGAGGAGAATGCTGAAAAAGCTGCACTTCCTACATATATGTATAACAGATAAGGACATACATTCCTTTTGATTAGAAAAAAAGGAAAATCTGTATGTGCCCCTTATAATTAGACAGCAGTAAATAAATGCTAAATAATGATATAACTTCAAGATTTCTTATTCCTGTTGAAACTGAGGAATCTCAAAAAAGTTTTTAACAAATATGAAGCAGGCTAGCTTTTTTGCTATTGTGACAAGAATTAAACCATAGCACAACTGATTAATCGGAGTTTAAGTATAGCAAAGAATCATAATTTCAAACTACTACAAGTCTGCAACACAATAAGAAATTAAATCTAATGCACACACATGAATATATATTATAACACATCAATGAGGAAGCAAGAGGTATTAGCTCAATTCAAGCATCTAATTATAGGCATCTACTGGTGATTTTAGTCACCCTAGTATACCCAAGACATCTACACACAGCTGACACTAAAAAAAAGTAATCTGGGTGAGACTCACACCCTATTGCACGAGCAGCTGAATGCCCTGCAGCATCCCAAGTGGTAATAAACACACTTAAGCAAGTGAATCCAGCCCTAGCTGCTTGGTCCCATCAGGAATACAAGCTGAGAACACAGCAGGAGGCACATGGCAGTGGCCTGTTCTAACGTGGGAAGGAAAAGCAAGACTTCTTAACTCCTGAATTTTGCAGTAAATGTATGACCTCAACTTCATTCTCTTCTGCTTTTCAGAATACTCTTTATCTTTCTATCTCTCGTCCCCTGATATATCTTTTACATGGACATTATCAGCATGACATACTGTCCATCCACTCACTAAATTTCACTGATTGAGTGATATTCATTCCCTAGCCACATATCATCTTCTAGTCATTTTTATAGCAACCCTTCTTCTATATAAAAAGCACAGTCAACTCCACTGGTGCTGTTTATAGTGTGTAAAAGCCAGTCACAATAAATACAAATCAAGTGACAGGAATGGCAGAGGCACTGGATTACTCAATTTGTGATCTGGCACAAAAATATGCTGATGCATATTCAGAGAAACCTACAGGTCACTTGGCATCAGACCTCAGTGCATAACTGTGTATGATCTGCTCAAATCACTGCAGAGCCAGAATTAGAAGTGCACATCTACCTAGGTTAGAGGTACAGCAAGCATCAATGCAGGATCTAAACCTCAGCTTTATCAATCCTTTCTTACCCATGAAGACAATTTAATACAGAAGGTTATGACTTCATGAATGAATATGGAACTTGATTTTTTCAGAAGGTTATACCTTCTGAAGTTATTAAAATTATTTTTTTGTAATTCTAAAATAGTCTCTAGTTTAACAAGGATATGAGGTTAGTAGGCACGCATGCTCATAGGCTCATCTTAACCATTGGTTCTGAGTTCTTTGTTTGAATAACCCATCCCATCTTTGCATCAAGCTTCCCAGAAGAAATACACCTATGATTTATCCTTCCACTAGGAGTCTAAACAGAATTTTAATTGTGTACATTCAATATATTCCAGTAAGTCAAAATCAGATCCTGGACACCTAAACTCTGCAAGATTTTTATTCTGAGACAGAACAGAGGAATGGCCAGAGGGAAGAATTTTAATTCAAGCAGTAGATTTCTTGTGTCCATACCTGTAAGGCAGATTTCGTTCATATGTAGAACCATCTTCAGTATTCAATTTAGCCAAATTCAAACACAATTAGTAATTTTTACCAAGATTTTTGCCCAAAATTGAGAAAATCTCATTAGATTTTGTCACCATCAATACTGAATGAACACACAGACTACCAGTTTTGCTCTCCTACCAGTCTTTCAAAATATTCCTTTACTGTCTTTAGGGTATGCAACAGTGTAAGAAGCCATACAAATTACTGAAATGTTCATTTGGGGTACAAGAGATAAATATAATTATAAAACAGAACGTAATTATGGAAGTGGAAAATTTTGCTTTGCTTTTTACAACTCAGTTGTTGGCATTTAGCACAGTACAAAGTGTTAACTTGCAAACAAATTATGCAATTGTTTAAATGGTGGGGGGAATCAACATTCCAGAGAGTATTAGATATTTGTTCTAGTCATGGAGCTATAGTAATAATAACGACATTTACATTTTCTCTTACTGTGTTTATTCTCCCACTATATCAACCGAACAGCATTAAAGAACACACTATCTATAAAGAACAAACTATAAAGAACAACTATCTTGGAATTTGTGTCAGAGATCAGTCTTGCAGTTCCCTCCCAACATCCTTCCCTTCACACTTTCGTTACTGTGAAAGCTAGTTTAAAAATGCATGACTATGGTTACCCATGATGGCTAAGAGGAGAAAAAAAGAGCAGTTGAACAGCTGACCTCAAAATCACTTACAGCAGCTTAGCAAGAGTGGGGATAAGGAAGACAGGCAACAGAAATTACTTTTTACAGCACTAGTCCAGAAAATGAGACTCAGCCTTTTTTATGCTATTATGTTTTATATATATATATATACACACATATACATATAAACCATTTATATGCTGGTATATATATATGAAACATACAAGAATATTTTTTTACATATATACACACATATATCGTGAGTGTGTATATATAGTATTGTGTTTTAAAGACAAAAGCTGCTTTTTAAAGAATAAAAGTCAGACGAGTGCTAGCCAGTGAATACAAATCAACCTGGAGCCTGTTGACTTAAGGGCTCATTAAAGGGATGTTGATTCAAACCCATTAGCAAAGAGGGCCTCCTGAGGGGATGAGGAACTGGAATGTTCTATTCTTTGCTGTAGTATTCCCCCCATTCCTTCCAAATGAACTTGCTTATGAAGAAAAATAAAATCAAATTTTATCACCATATAAAGAGAACCCCTTCAGTCACTGTCACAGGAGGAAATCTGCACTGCTTTTATGCATGCTCAACCAAAATATTTGAGCCACGCCTAAATTTCAAGGTATGTGGTGTTGATGTAGCCAGTCAGGCAGGCTGAACTTAAATGCGGTCTGGCCCATCAAACCAGTCAAAGGAAATGCTGCTGCAGTATTCATATCTTGTACCTTTCTACTGATCTAATCTCATAACCAGTACCATTTAAGCTCATCTTATTATTACCTGGAAGTTAATGGAAGGTAAAGCCTCTATTAAAATAAATTGCAAACACCAAATAATGGCTAATTCAGTATCATGAGCTAGTTATAAGGAGCAAGTTATTCGGTAAACCATTTTCCATGATTGATAAACTGTAACTTATAAAGATAAAGAAAAAAATGATGAATAGAATTGCCAAAAATTAAAGTGACTGCTTCCAATTTAATTGAGAAATGATCTGCAAATCATTATATTTTTGATTAGCACTTAGAAAAAGTCACTGAAATAATCCATTATTCATTTTAGTAGGGAGCAGGTAGAAGTCTGTTCTGGAGCTTTAATTTTTGCATATCTATTTCTTTTTTTCTGTTGAACTAGAATATTAATATAACTACACTCCAAGATACACGAATATGCTACATGGTGATTACTTCACTAAGTCCAGAGAAACATACTGCCACTGGCTAACTTACTCAGAGTGCTGTCAGTCTGTTTGCCCTTCTCTGATATGAGACATCCTACTGCGAATTCAAGTTATTGCTAACAGGTTTAAAAAGAAAGTAAGTTTGGTGCCCAAAAATATTAGCTGCATAGAACTGTGCCCAAATGAGTATCACATATTTGCCCCTCTGGGCTTATATTACTGTGAGAATTCTTCAACAGTAGCTACAGAGGAAGCCAATTTCTCATTTTATATGCAAAGAAATGTTTTACTTCTATGAAGAGGAGAAGCTTCTGAACAAATTCAAAGGGCTTTTAGTTTACAATAAGAGAGCAGACACATCTTAATGCTATCTTGTATTCACATATGCACCTTACGCTTCTGTTTAATGCCATAGGGAAGTGAAGAAACAGTTCACGAATAAACCATGCAAACACTCTTCTGGTGTCGAGCTGTAAACAAATACTCCACTGCCAATACAAAACAACTCATGAAAAAGTAAAGAGAAGTCCGCATTTCAATTCTGGAGCATGAGGGAACCCAACTTTGTAATAGCAGGCAATATATATGACTTAATTCAAAACATGTTAAAACTGTACTTATTAAACATCAACTATGTGACAGCATCTCATTAGTTTAAAAATAGAAAAGCTATTGATTCATAGAAACTGCTTGATATGCTTTCTTAGGCATTCACGCAGGCCCTTGACCATTAAAAATAGAACTATGCAAAGAGCAGTCGTGCCTACACAATCCAGCTTGTTGGGCTGAAACCTATGGCTAACAGAAACATAGCTTCTTCAAACATCTATGTCAAGGCCCAAGTCAGGTAACAGGTACACAGTCAGTAGCATATGAGCTACTTATTCTCATCCAGAGGAGCATTACTAGCTCTGGGAAGAACATCTTATAGCACGTTCACAAGGAAGTCAGCCTTTCACCAAGGGGATGTCTCATCTTCTCAATACGATGCTGACAACACACAGCAGAAGTTCACTGACCTGAGGAATGCAAAACAGGGTTTAAAAAGTTGTTTTCAAATAAGATGTTCCAAGACACTTGGATAAAACTACCACACAGGGTAGATGAAACCAAAAGGGTCACTAAGTCAGCAGAAGAATAATCAAATATATCTTTTTAATACTTTCTCCAGAAAAAGCTGTAAGAAATACAAACTTCCCTGAACAGACATCCCAGAGCTGTTCTGGTTAACCTACAACCTAAAACAGCAACAACAGCGAAAAAAAGTCAAGAGACTGGAAAAAGAAGAGTCAGAAAACTTTATTCCTCCCCAAAAAAAGCCCCAACAAAATGACACCAAAGAGAAGATTCTCTTCAGCAAGTCACGGTTGTCTTCTAATACCGATTTCCTTATTTTCAGAAAGCTTTTGCTTGCTCAGGAGACCACATAAAGACTTAGGAGAGTTGTGAATTCAAGTTGTTTGGCTTTCAGTGTTACATGTTTCTATCATCAGAAATCACTTTCTGTAATATTGTCCAAAAAGTCAGCTTCCTAAACAGCGGAAATATTTCAAAAGACAGAATGACTTTAATAGAAAAGAAAAATATTATTTTTCCAGTGCGGCCTTGGACAATCTTCTGAACTTAATTGCAGCAATGTGTCTAACATAGTACCACAAAGGAAGGGTAAAGAACTACAGATTAATAAAGCTTCCACTCTTCTGTCCCCTCAAAAGCACCTACAATTTTTGAAGTAAATCTGCTGATGGAGTAACTTCTCTGATTTTCTCAGTGTTACCACCACAAACATCATCAATGTGCTTGATTTTCCAAGACAAAGGACATCTTATCATGGCTGACTGCCTACTGTTAAGAGGAAAGCATCAGAAATACTGTGAGACCTGATCACAATATCTCTTTAATAGAGATACTATCTCTAGTAGAGATACTAACTAGAATCTAAAATACAAAAAAAAAGAAACAAACCTTTGAGATTCATGTGGTTAGATGTGATATAGCAAACTGAAAATTATTTTTTATGAATTGTAATCACTGTTTGTTTGAAAACTGTAGATGAAACCTCAAAACCACTCTATAGAAATCAATTTAAGGGACTTCCAACACCACATAATAAATGCACAAGTCTTATGAGAAGCAGCTGAGGCAACTGGAACTTTTTAGCCTGGAGAAAAGGAGGCTGAGGGGAGACCTTATTGCTCTCTATAACTACCTGAAACGAGGTTTTGGAGGGCTGGGGGTCAGTCTCTTCTCCCAAGTCACACGTGACAGGACAAGAGGAAAGTTACAAGACAAGTTACGCATGGGGAGGTTTAGATTGGATATTACAAAAAATTTCTTCACTGAAAAGGTTGTGAAGCATTGGACCAGGCTGCCCAGGGAAGTGGTTGAGTCACCATCCCTGGAGGTATTTAAAAGATGTGTAGATGTGGTGCTCAGGGACATGGCTTACTGATGGACTTGGCAGTGTTAGGCTAACTGTTGGACTTGATGATCTTAAAGGTCTCTCCCAACTTCAACAATTCTATGATTCTATGACTTCTACCAGATGAGTGTTGCAGAAGTGTCAGAGATCACTCAGACAGATAAGCTAGTTGTTAGTTTATTGAGTTCTACTTGGTAAATTTAGGTCTGTAAAATATTTAATAAGTACAGATGGATTGGTGGTCATTACTATTTACTATAATTAAAGTTAGTATGGGATACAAAGATTATCACTTAAGCTTATTATTATGTATCTTAAATGTTACATGCATGCAAAAAATGTCACTAACCCACCAAAGTCTGGTGTCAGTTAAGGGATCTCTCAGGCTCAAGGGGTAACCTTGAAAGGTGTCCCTACTCAAGGGGAGATCACCACTGCATAGCCAACTGCTATGGAGGGAGAGCTCAACGGGCCCTAATGGCTGCAGCCATTTATAGTGTGAAGTGGTTGATTTCTAGTCAGCTTTTCTGCTCTGTTAATGCAGTTCCAGCTGCTTATCAGCTCAGTCTCCAGTCAAACTGGGTTTTTTTGTTGGTTTTTTTTTTTTTTTTGGTTTGGGTGCTGAGGTCTCACTGATAGCCTCACACCATAGGACTAACTTTGGTTAGGCCTACTTGCTGTGCATCTGGCTGGACTAAAGTTGAGTTAGTTCAAACAGGAGGATTGCATCCATCACAGCTCTATACAGAGCAGTATTCTCTGCTGAAGAGCTGCACGGTTTTCCTCCCAGTACATATTTGAAATTTTGCTGAAAAATCTATGGCCTCTCTGCACAGATGAAGTCTACCTAGAAATACTAGTATATACAATCACACTAGAGAATATGCTAGACTTTGTGAACTAGAAAAATCTTATCAGCATTTTTTGAGCTAGGCTTCTCTTGTGAAAATTGTCATACAAGGTTGTGCGATCTGCCCAAGAACTCTACCTCCCATCATACAAAGTCTCTACTTAATATGGGAGATGCAGACTGATTAAGAGGCCTGAAAAACAAATGCAAATACAAGGCATCAACTACAGTTCCTGTAAAATGTGGAGGAGACATTTCAAAATTAAACATTCAATGCAAAAATACCTGTGAAAGTTTCAAACCACCTCAGTTTGAAACCACCTCAGGGACCTACATCTGTAGAAAAAAAAAAAGCATCACTCTCTTCACTGCACACAAAAATTATTTTATTTAGTAGAAGTGCTACAAGAGAACATATAAAAATTTGGCACACATCAGGTATTTAAAGGTGGATGTACTGGACCCAGTCCCAACTTTCAAGTAAAATATTTTAGCTTTTAAAGCTTTTCTAAGAGTGGCATTTTCCAGCACAGAGGAAGCAACTGAGAACAGATCTGGCTCTTAAGTCCTGTGCTTGCATCAAACTGACCTACTATTATTTTAGCTCTTTATGACAATTCTACAGCATAAGGTCTTCAAACATCAAAACCCATTTAACCTAAACTCTACTATTTCTTTTTTAAAACAGGGGAAAAATAACAAAACAGTACCACGGATATTTTATAAAAAGACATAAAACTTACTGACATTACAATCCTGGAAGAATGCAATGATTACAAAAAGGTTCAGACAGCGGATCTCACTAACACTCCAGTGAACCCAATTCACATGAGGACTACAGGAGAAATAGAAAGCTGGAACAAGTCTCTCTGACAGTAGCTACTAAGGTTATACTTTCAGCTACCTCAAAGGGGAGAGGATGAATATTATTTTGCTAGAGAGTGGTTCTGGGCATAATGGAAATGTTATGTTATGACTGTTTTGAGTGTGACAGCTTAGAGTTACAAGAAACACCGCTGTGTATCCTACTAAATGAAATAAAAAATATGTGTTCAGAGACTCAAACAGTGAAAGAAACTTTAGTCCATCATTTCATTCTTCTATATGATTAATGTCCTAAAAATAAAAACAGATAATGTGAACTGAACTAGGAGTCATTCCACTTTCACTCGATCTTTCTTCCTTTCTACCTCAGTTCTGCAAACCGAGGTCGAAGTTTACATCTTGAGACACAAGCAGCTTCACTCTCCCGTGGCTGCAATTTAATAAGGATGACACAGGAGTTACTTCACTGGGGTGTGCTAAGTTCTACTGCAACAATGCTTGCAAAAGACAGGCTGGAAAAGTATATACTCAATAAGCAGAGAAGAGGAGATTTTTCCTTTATTTTGAAAAATAGCCCCAACTTCTTTCCCTCCATCCCAAAACTAAAGAAGAAAAAAAAAAACCAACTAGCACCCTTTCTCTCACTACTCAGAATTAGGTACAAATCTACTGAAATCAATTAAGTCACAATGGCACAAGTAAGAGACAGTCAAGCTCACAGTTTCTGAATATAAATATGTTAGATAAGGTACACATTTCCAATTCCACAGTAACTAACCTGAAATCAGATTTTTAAAAAAAAATTCTTTTCTCCATAGCAACAATTTGCTATAATTCTGCTTCTAAATGTGAAATTTTTTTTTGAAGGTGCATTGCAGGCAGCTTCACAGTTAGAAAGGGGCGAGAAGTTTAAGGAAACTAAAAAAAAAATTAGTCTCTCTGATTAACACCTGACAAAGTGTGGCAAAAATGATAGCTAGAAATTATTAATATAAGCATTGCTTATGCAACTATATATAGTAACTATTAAAACAATTATGGACATCCATATTCAGCAGTATCCAAAGCCAGAATATGAAATAACTCTGAAATAGGCCATTTGTAACAGACACTATTCAATAAATAGTTTCCTAACCCATTCCAGTAATTTCCTTTTCCTTGATATAAAAATCAAACTTACAATAGCAAAATAAAAAGCGCCTGTTTCATTTGCTGAATACAATGAACTGAGCCACTTGAACTTAAATGACTTTTAGAAAAAAAAGATGAAGTCCTAAGGCTATACCTTTTGATCCATTCTGTTTTGAAACTGTTAGAAGGATTACCATGTTCTAGGCGCATAGTTAGAGCTGCATATCCAGTTAAACAGGTTTACTTACATGTTTCCTAAATGTAAGAAAAAAAAAAATAAAAGGTAAGCAAGTTGCAATAATAATGAAACAGCTGATCACCAAAGGCCTTTCTCTTCTGAATACAGGCAAACACACCATAGGCTACATCCTTCTAATAGACTGTGGATAGTAGTTTTCAAAGAGACAGAAAACCACACAAAAATGCAAATCTGGTATTCCATCAACAAGCTGAAAAGCCTTTTGTTTTTTTCCTCTTGTCTGAAGAGCAATTCTAACTACCAATATAAGAATCCAATTGTATGAAATGTTGCAATCAAAGAAAACACAGCTGAACACTGTTGAACATGGCTGCAGTCTACCCTCTACAATGTAAAGGGCAGTTTTAGTCACTGAGCTTATCATAGTTGGAGGTTTTTTTCTTGTGTTAGGTTGACATGGTTCACGGTGGTATTGCTACAGGGCTGTCGGCCTGTCATCAACTCTGTTATGAACTTGCATTTTTCAGAGCTTTAAAACTTTGCTGGTTAAAAATAAATAAAATGAAGTTATCCAAGAATTAAAACTGTTTTCTTTAGGAAAGGGACTTCTGACAGTGGCCTCTACCTTATTATTGTTATTCATAGAATAGTTTGGGTTGGAAGGGACCTGTAAAGGTCATCCAGTCCAACCCCCCTATAATGAGCAGGGACATCTTCAGGTTGCTCATAGCCCTATCCAACCTGACCTTGAATGTTTCCAGGGATGGCACATCTACCACCTCTCTGGGCAACCTGTGCCAGTGTTTCACCACCGTCATTGTAAAATATTTCTTCCATTTATGTAGTCTAAATCTACGCTTTTTTAGCTTAAAGGCATTACCACTTGTCCTATTGCAACAGGCCCTGCTAAAAAATTTGTCCCCATCTTTCCTGTAGGCCCTGTAAGTACTGAAAAGCCACAATAAGGTCTCACTGGAGCCTGCTCTTCTCCAGGTTGAACAACTCTAACTCTCTCAGCCTGTCCTCATAGGAGAGGTGCTCTATCCTCCTGATCATCTTTGTAGCCCTCCGCTGGACTCGCCCCAACAGGTCCATGTCCTTCGTCTGCTGAGGGCTCCAGAGTTGGACGCAGTACTCCAGGTGGGGTCTCACCAGAGCAGAGTAGAGGGGTAGAATCACCTCCCTTGACCATGCTTCTTTTGATGCAGCCCAGGATATGGCTGGTTTTCTGGACTGCGAG
>KZ505692.1:235949-276299 GCA_002844005.1 Limosa lapponica baueri
AAGGATGTTGTGAGGGACTGTGTCAAAAGGCCTTACAGAAGTCCAGATAGATGACATCCACAATTCTTCCCATGACCACTGATGTCATCACTCCGTCACCACTCAGCTGGTCAGGCAGAACTTGCCTTTGGTGAAGACACGCTCGCTGTTTTGAGTCACCTCCCTGTGCCTAGCACAGTTAATAGGAGGATCTGTTCCATGACCAACCCAGGCACAGAGATGAGGCTGACAGGTTGGTAGTTCCCAGGGTCCTCCTTTCTACCCTTTTTAAAACCAGGTGCAATGTTTCCATTTTTCCAGTCACCAGGGACTTCACCTGACTGCCACGACTTTTCAAATATCATGGAGAGTGGCTTGGCAATAACATCAGCCAGTTCCCTCAGGACTCTGGGATGCATCGTCAGGTCCCACTGACTTCTGTATGTTCATGTTTGTCAGGTGGTCGTGAACCTGATCTTCTCTGACAGTGGGATGGACTCTTCTCCCCCAGTCCCTGCCTTGCAGTACCATCCACTTGAGAGGTGTGGGGAGCAATTCTTACTAGTTATAGAAAATCTAGCATGTCTCTTGAGAATTTAACTCCCTCCCATGGACTGTCAGAGGAGCTTCTTTAGGTCTTGAACTGGAAATGGGAAGCATCTACGTTGCCAGTACTGAAGCCGCTAAAGGCATCATCATCACCCTGAAAAAATAATTTTCTTGGTAGTCTATAATTTTTTCAAAGGCTCCATTATAGATAATTCAAGTGGCTAATACATTTTCCAAACAGACTGCCATTAACTACAATTACACAATACCTGTAATCACTGACCTTTATAAACTATTTTGTTGAATATTTGATTTTTGCTTCTGGGCTACATTATCAATAAAAACTTTCACAGGTTGGAGGAAAGGAGTAGGTACTGTTATTTAAACAGAACTGTAGGATTTTGTAATATCTGTTACCTTTCTATCCAAGGAAAGAATGATATCAGTAAGGTACACCTTATTACACCTCTGATATGGTACAACACCTACGTACTGGGCACCTTGTAACCACTCACGAATACAAATTTAATCTTTCTGAATTACTTATTTCCATGCTGTGATCATCTCTAAAAAAAAAAAAAAAGAATGGCATGAAAAAACAAGGTTTCAGGGAATTTATTGATAAGCACTACCAAATATGCTGAGTCGAGAAGACTCAGATAAGATGAGGATTTCAAGACTTTAGTGAGAACAATTTCTAGAAAAATCAGATCAAATCTCAGTTGGGCCTAAACTTACAGATCATTTTTTTCAAAAGCAAGCCTATTTTTAATTCACAGCACAAGAAGACTACTTTTAAGAAATAGGAGAAGAGATGTTAATGTAGGATCCAACCCAGAAAGAATGAATGGGTACTGCAAGTATTTTTCTTACTGTAATTCTTTCAAGATATACTTAGGAATAACATTAGAACATTGTGAAATCTAATTTCTTGTACACACAATTAGAATATAAAGCAGAGACCTCAAACTCCTGATTTCAGTATGCAAGACACTATAAAGAGAAAGGTGTAAACCAAATATCTACTGAAGAGTACACTGAAGAAAAAAAGTATTCTGCCTTCCTTTTCTTTACATACAAATACAGAAACATTTGAGTCAAACAGGAATATTCGTTTTAGTCCCCTGAAAGCTGCAATTATAACAGAAGGAAGAAAAAAGAAAACATGAATCTATTCCATGCTGAAATACAGTATTAGAAAAGGGAATGGATGAAGAGGCAAATAACTTACATAGTTTTGCTATAAATCTTAGAATATAGCTTTTCTTTCTCCCCTGTTAGTAGAATCTTCAAAGAACATATAGCCATTTCTCAATTAATCGAGGCAATGAGGAGAGAAAAACCACACTAACACAAAATTTAATCATCTTGTACTATTACCTGGGGGAGAGGGAGGGGGAAACAGAAAGATTTAGGTAGAGAGCAGCTTTAACCAGTATAATGCAGATAGGTACCAGCTACAGATCCTGAAATGCCAATTCTTAAAGCCAAGAGCTTTGACTAGGGAAAAACAAGGCCTAGTTCATTCATAACCCATATAATCCAGTTTTATTGTTAACTCTCCACTATGCAAAGAGACTTCTTAAAGAAAATTTTGACATTTTTTTAAGGCATTTTCCCTTGACAACCTCAGAGTTACTGAAAAGCCACTCGTTATCTTCTTATTTTTAATGGAAGAAATCCTCTCCTTTGCATACATACCCATACAAGAAAAGGCTTCCCCTGTATCTCTAAAGCTTTATCTAGGAATTGTAGCTTTTTGCAGGGCACTGAAATTTCCAAACTGAAAGAATATTACTTGAAAGATTCTGAAGTCTGTAAAATGGACAGATACCTAGAAAAAAATTATTAGCATATACAGAAAACTTAATACTATGATGAACACTTCACAGATTTTCTTCTATTTATGAAATATATTTGAGATAAAAGCAATGCAGGCATAAAATATCCAAGGAATGATATCCAAGGAATGATTGCTGAATTTAGAATATAGTCTTAGAAAAACCTTAACAACAAAAATAAGTATAAAAGAAGAAAATTCCTAATGTTATGACACTTCCCATGATGCCATCAAAATTCAGAAGTTTTCTCAGAGACTAAGAAGTCACATGAAGACTGCTATACAAAGTATATTCACAATACATCTATATACACATAAGTATTGGGATAAACTCTTACATTGTTCACACTGCCATTAATAAGTACGCTTACTTCGGTAGGTCCATTTTGGAACTCATAGGCTATTTCTAAACCCTGGGATCTAGAAGAGCTCAGGCCATGTTATTTCAAATCTTGTCCCAATATCTGTGTAGACTGCTTCCTCTCTTCACCATCTTGCTTTCCATAGGAAAACAATGGTCTGGACAGCAAGCGCTAATGGTGCTACAGCAGACTCCAGAAAGCTCTCCTCTCAGGGAAGTTCAGGGACCTGTCTGGACAGGGAAGGTTGTGTGTGACAGACTACAGCCATCCAGAAATTTTGCAGTGGTATAGTGTCAGGTTTTTAGCAGACGCAGTTGTTTCTAAAAGTATGAAGATTCGGGTAATAGACAGCTAAAAAACACACCACAAGTTCTTTAAAACTTTGAATACAATTAGCAGGTAAAACCAAAACCTTTTTTTTTTTTTTTTAATCTGTAAGAGAACAGTCTAGTTGGTTTTTTTTAGTATAATAAGTGGTATAAAGATGCAAAACTTTTCTTTTTTTTCTTTTTTAACGTAACCCTTAGAACCTAGAGCTTCAATTTTGTCTTGGTATTCTACAGTGTTTCCAAGTGCACACGCTAATTACCTGCTCTCTGTAACAAATTCCAAAAGAGGGAAGAGAAATACTTCACTTTCTTTTTGAAAAAGGTAAAGCCATGATAAACAGTAAACTATGCAAAGTCAATGGTGGGTCAAACATTTTAAGAAACTAAATTTTACAATCATGTACAATTTGAAATCGAGTTCCATATAAAAAATTTGAACACACAAAAACAGAACAGCAATATTACATCTCGTCCTTTACTCTTAGCTGTCTTCATCCATAGAAAACGAAGAAGTTCAAATTAAAAATGGGAGAAGAATAAATATCATAAAAATATGATCTACAACAATAATAACAATGCAAGTTATTAGGCAGTGGAGTAGCAATTAACTACAATACCTTAGTGGCCCAAATATTTTCATTTTCCTGAGATATGTGCCCCATGAAAGACTGTTTTTAATTTTTAAAGACTAGAAATTTATTGCATTGTGATACACTCTTTGTGGCTCCATCTCCCCTGAGCCACAAAGCAAATAAGGTTTTGTTACTCCAATAATAATATAATGCTATAGAGAGGATTCAGTCCTAGCATAAAAAGATCCACCTTTTCAGATGGTGTAATTTTTTGCAGTAATGGTCTTGTAGCAGAATAATGGTATTATCCAAGGTTATGTCACTTTACAAGTACACATGGGTCTATTCATCTGCCCTGAAAAGACAGGTTAAAGGAGCTTTCCGTATGTAAATTACAAAACCAAAAAAAATCTTCACCATAAAGCAATTTATTCAAATGAAATTATGTCTCAGTGTACTTATGCTCCACCTTAAACCCATTATTTTCTCCCACTTCAGCCCTTCTGATACACTATAATTCCAATTGTTCCATTAAACACACGTTATCTTTCATTCCATTCTTCTTCCAGTATTAGTGCAATTTTTTTCTTTTTCATTAGAAATGTTCCCAAATGAACAGTACCAGCATCAAACTCACAAAACAAACCAATCCAACAAAGACACTTCCTCTCATGGCTGGTCAGTAATCAAATAAGTGTCTATTAGTTTGAATACGTACTCTGTGGCAGTTTACATTACACCCAAATGGACAGATTGAAGCAGAACACAATGTTAAAGACATAATGCTCAAAAAGATGCCCCAACCTGAGCAGACAATTTGCAGTATATGGCGACAGTGTGAAAGAGAACCCGAGTGAACTAATCTGTATGCACAGCAGACAAGCAATGCCCAGGAGTGAACAAGAGGGCTGAGCTTCTTGGCAGCAAACCCAATCAGTTCAGCACCCGCAGGCGCAGGGCTGATGCAAAGGACTAGCCCGTATCTATCCTTCAGAGAGCAAAGGTTACACAAGGGCTGCTGGAACTATTACACCGGGTCAGAGAACGTGTATTAATGAGCTGGGAGAATGAGACACTGTATAACGCCATACGTATTATACAATAACAAAGGTCATGAGTAAATTCCTATGGATGTCAGATAGAAAGAATGCGCTGACAAATAATAAACTGGGCTTTCAGTTGTGTTGCGTTATCCTTAGACAAACTGAACACGAAACTTGTCCAAAAGAAGCACACACAGGCACAGCAGAGGCAAAAACTAACAGCAAAGGGAAAAAGTAATATCTGGAGTGCTGATACATAACTGGTGCCCAAAGGAAAGCTTTCAAGTACTAGAAATAAACCTGTTTCAGAGACACACAGTCTACTAGGACTTATTTGACGACTTTTACAAAAATACTTCATATACCTCAAAAGGGAAGGCGGACGAAAAGTAAGAATATATTTTAAAAAGAAACCGGCTATTATATATAACAACAGCAAAAGTATACTTGGGAAAGAGCAGTGTCAGCTTTGATGCAAGTTTTTCCAAATTACAACATCAGAATTACTGGAAAATAGTACTTATTATAAGATGAATTTAAAATTATTAAAAGCTGCACAAGAACAGAAAGCATACATAGAGACAGCAAACACTGATACTGTCAATAGGTGTGCAATACATTGCACACACACCCCCAAAAAAAAGAAAAAAAAAAGAAAAAAAAGTTGTCAGTCATCAAAAAAAAGAGCCACAAGAAACAGAGACAATCATTCTTTCCTGGTTATTGAAGGAGAGGAAGTCAAAAGTAAGATAAATAAAACAAGATGGTTTTCCCCTAAGTACTAAGGAAAATCTTGATAAAGGTTGGCAGTACTTCAACGAACTTTGGATCGGAACACTGATTTTATTATTATTATTAAGAGGAAGAAAAAGGATAAATCAAGGTCAGGAGTTTCTATCAGAACCATTATAAGATGTAAAAATTATCTTGGTTAAATACTTCTCAGTAGTCTTTTGAAAGAAACGAGGATCAATACAGAAGGTACAGAAACACATAACAGAAGCAGCAACAATCATGAACAGTCTCTGCATCATGCAAAAGAAAATCAGTTGTCTATAATCAAAGAAGTAGATATCAAGTTTGAACGGGGAAGATATTTAGCTTAATTGCTTTTGTGTTGTTAGTTAACATAGTTCCTGGTCTATAAAAGAGCAACGATCATATTCTCAAAATTGTCATCACCATTAAGGTCTGTTGCCAATTAAAAATAATTTTAAAAGTCAAAAAATAGTTAAAAATAATAACAACAACTAACACCTACGCACCCCAATATTAGCAGTATAAATGCAAGTATTCAAGAATAAGATTGTCTCTCGAAGAAAATATACCAGCAGAACTCACAGAGCGGAATTTTACTGGTAAACTGTCCTACCCAAACAAATTAAGGTGTCCTTAAAAATTCCCCTCTCAAGAGTTCAAGTATCCAACTCACAACAAGGCTACATGAATGAATTACATCTACTCAGAACAAGAGCTGCAGAATTGGGCTCAAGATGGTATACAGCGTAACCACTGCCAGTATGCAGAATAATAAAGCCAGGGTTGTTAATGGTGTTTTTCTTCTTAAGTAAAAAGAAAATTTGAATGCAGCAGCTGGAAATAGCATTATTACAAGGGAAAACTCTATGCACCTTTTCTTTGTGTGAAATTCTGTTCCATTTATGACACCTTATTATTTACATTCAAAGCAAAATAAATGAACTTTATACACACAACAGTGTACATAGCCAACAAATATAAAACCTTATCACCTAAAAACAGATTGGAAAATCTGCATTTAGGCACAGAAAGAGAGTAATTTTTATAAACGATCAAACTGCTGTGTGCATCTTTAAAATCACTAAGCAAAACCTTTTTTGAAGGTCCCACAACCTTCAAAACATACCTCTCCACTGCTAAAGGCCCTCTATACAATTGAATTTGCCTAACAGTCGAAAACTAAAGCCACGTGATTAACAGTGGAAATTTGAAATCTCTTGGGATTAATTTACTTAGCATGTTTGGTTTGGGGTTTTGCTGTTTTTTTTTCTTTTAAAACCAAATGTTTTGAGTCTGGTGCAACTAGTAAATAAATAAATAAGCACCAAAAATGCATTGTATTTGTGTGCAATTTATATGCAATATTAAAATCATGGATCTTTTCAGTTTGGGAGCATTCCTCTGTTAATTCCCCAAGGGGGAAAAAAGATCATCCTAATGCTTCCTGTGGCATTTTGAAATGCAGTAACCATTACATAAATTAGAAAAAAAACCCCTGTTCTACAGATGCTGAACTAAACTCTGATTCTGGATTATTCTAACCACAAACAACAGGCAACCATGTGGATGGACAATTTGTAAATCAATCATGGGAATAATAGAAGTTAGACTCTAGGTTAGCTCATTTGTTATGTTCTTGCCAAAATTTTCCTTGCTGTTAAATTAAAATGTTAGCTTTCAAGCACATGACAAATCTTATTTACTCTATTTATGGTTAGTTAATTCTCAATGAGTTTTACTTATCTCCCAAATTTGCTCGTGAAGCATCTATGAGGTATTTTAATCTAATAATATCCTTTATCTCTTTGGCTTTGCAACAAGATACAAGTAGAGAACACATGGGCAAGACAGTATTTTTGTTTCCTTCTTCCCCGAAATCAGACGGAAACGGAGAATGGCAAGAAAGAAAGTTTTCACTACCTAGAAGAACAAAATAGGCTTACAAGATTGCCAGTTTATAGCCTAAGAAGATTAATTCCTGCACTTAAGCCATAATAGAGGACAATCTGGAGAGGACTGATGTTTAGTTGAATTGCTGCTATTTGCTCTGATGCAGAAGAAATAGGAAGCTGTTTTAACCTCCCATTCACACTGTAAAATAAAAGACAGCATGTACATAAGCAAACTCCAGCATGGAACTCTTACCAGTTTTCCTGTAACAGCAATCTCCTAGGCAACTTGTGCAATGAAATGAAAGTAAGAGTACACTTTTGACTTCTGACCTTGTGACAATCGGTAGGTAACACTGGGGAGAACGAAAACACACCAAAACTCTTGCAAATCTCACAACACTGTGATGAATTTAACTGCAAGTTAATTTCTTCTATACTACAGACCAGAGATTACCTGTATGACTAGCCATGGGGGAGCTGCTTAGAAATGGAACACAAGAATCCGGAAGTCTTCCCCACACAAAGAAGACAGCAGCTGCAAAATCAGCAACTTCTGATCCCACTTGCCTAAACTACTTCTTGCCCCTCTGTGAATGGTCAGAACAAGCTGAGATACCTGTGCCAGTACAGTCCAACACGACTTTGAGTTATGGCAAAGGTACCTTGTAAAACTAATCCTTTAGATCTACTTGAATATGCTGAATTAACTTATGTAAAGATGCCGTTTCACAACACTAAGAGATACCGGCAAGGATAATAATTTACATAAAATGATCACTACTCCTAACAAAAATTCAAACAAAAATAAACACGACTAAACTTTCTATACTGAAGTGTCATGTTCTCTGCATGTTAATTTAGCTTTAGTTCAGCTTTAAGCACAATGCTAAGAAACATTTTATCTTTGCAGCAGTTTTCCTAAGTTCATTTGTCAGTTAGGAAAGGTTAGTATTACACATACAGCTTGTAGAGAATATAATTTCTAATTTAAAATATTTTCAGTCCCCTACAAGTTTAGGTACAGATCAACAAAGGCAACATTCAACCCTATCTGTGTTCTGGTAGTGGGGTAGCTATTGGCCACAATTATGTAACAAACCCACTTGTCATAGCTCAAAATACAACCAATGCAGTAAATTGAGAAGATAGATCCTAGGGGGCATTACTCTAGTTGTATATTTTGTACAAATTCAATACATTTTTTCTTCTGTATTTTCAGTATTGGTTTTGTATGTTTTTACGATATGCTAAAATGCCAGGACATGATATTAAACAGTACAAGTATAACAAAAGTATTTCTTTAGGTATCAAAAATCTCTATCTTCTGTTCTCTTTTTTTGTTTTAGCCACCTAACCTGGTACTGTGCGTGTCAGATAAGTGCAAACGCAAGTAGGTTTAATAGTTCTAATTATACTACATTCTAGCAGCTAGAACAGTAGTTTTCTGTAGGAAAAGCCTTAAGTATTTTAAGAAAAAGCAATCTCATGTATGAGTTCTGAGCATTTATTGTTAGGATTTGCTGTAGGCAAGCAAGAAGAAATTTAACACTACAAGTGTGTTGGGATTTTTTTATACAAAAAAGAGTACATCAGTACAGCAAAAAATAAAATTAAGTTATTCCTTTTCCTCTGGTTTATACTATATAGTTAAGTGAGCACCACTTATAAACTATGTTAACTAAATTTTGCTGCATATGTATAATAAAGCAGGATGCAGCTGTAGAACAACAGCACAAAGGCTATTTTTGCTATTACAGCTGGAGTTTCCTACAAATAATTTTACCTATTAAATAAAAAGCTGTCTAGAGGTGCTGTTCACATATTTTACGTTCTAAATGAGAGCACTGTTTTCTAGTGTGCTAATTTCCTGGCAACTGGAATGACAGACAAAAAACCTAAGATGTCATCCAACAGCTCAAAGGGAAAGAGAAGGTAATCCAAAAGGAAAAAACTTCAGAAGATGGGTGAACTGCATTGATTATAAGTGCTGAAAAAAGGGTGTTAAATAACACTTCAAATAATGATACAGAAGGACTCTGAATGAAAGGGATAAAGTACTTCTACTCGTAGTTCAGGGGCAAGAACTTCCCTACTGAAGGTAAGCTGATATATCAAGGTGGGACTCAAGGACAACTTAATCAGTCTCAATTATGTTAAAGAGATGGGGGAGGTAAAGTCATATAAGATCAGACTCAGCAACGCTTCCACATAGCCTAGCGTTAGCCACCAAAGTATATGGATGCAGGTTCTATGGTGTAACACTTGGATTGTTTCCAAATTCAAGAACCTTGTAAGTGCCTCAGACCTCTTTTAAGGATTTTACATTCACAGTTATGAAGTATCCATTAATATTTTGGAAATCTTCCTATCAGAAGATATCCTACCTTCCTTAATCAGAAGCTGATATGTCAGCTATAGAAAGCAAGTTCATGGCACATTACATTAAATCAATTTAATGTTCAATTTTTCATCATTTATAGACCAATTAATATTTGGTCTATAAAATCAGCAATGTTTAGGTGAAAACTACCAAAAACAGCCACATACATTTTTTCACACACTACTTCGTTGTGAAAATCGTTGCAAAACCTAAAGCTTCAGATTCTGAAAAATGCAATGAGCTACCGAGATAGTTCAAAAAATTATAAAAGTATAGTTACAGATATCCAATACTGAAAATTTTGTTTGTGCTCTTTCAAAGGAAGTAATTTTATGCATATTTCTATAGATTCTAGAAATATATATATGTAATTCATTTTATCATCTTCGATGTGACACATGTGGCAACAAAAATTTCATAAGAAAATTAAAGGGGATCTTATTTCTCATCTAGGTTTACATCAATATAACCATTTGTCTTATTCAGAAGATTTACAGCAAACACGCTGGGCAGAAAGCATCTAGCCTGTGCACCTCTTATTTCATTCCTTTGACCAAACTATTCCAAATTTCTTGAAACATTTAGGAAACTTGGGGAAGTCCAAGCAGTCTCCTGACTCCTTTTTTGCCTCATAAGGCATCGTGAAACAAACAGGTTCATCAAAAAATTGTGACAGAATAAAGTCATAATAAAGTTGTGAAAGAACTCAAAGTATTTAGAGGCTGAAACATACTACAAAAACTCTGAAAGAAAGTGTACATTATGAAAATCATCCAGGTGGTGTCCATTTTATGCCTCTGCACTGGAAGGCAAGAGTATTTTCAGTTTAATTTTGTACATAATTATGGCTTTCATCACAGCTGAAAGATTACTGAAATACAAAACATTATTTCTATGCAACTTTTTTAAATAGAAGAAAATATCCATGTTGTAGCATAACAGTAACTAGGGGAATGGAAACACAACACAACAAGTATTTATCAGTGCAAAGGATGCCTCATGTATAGGGATAAAAATAAACTATACCAGCATGCCTAAATTCTTTATGTAAGTGTATTTTATATACAAGCACACAAAATGACATAATTTATGTCTACTATTTTATTTGAATCCAGAAAGTGACAAAGTATTTCTCTTGAGCTGTACTTTACAACAGATAAATTTAATAACAGCAAGAAGTAGGTTTATACCTTGAGTGTCTCAATCTTGACAAACAGGTCCAAGAATTATGGATCCTTTATAATTACTTTCCCAGTATAAGGTGCAGTTCATAATCTAGAGTATTTTTCATGTTTCTTCACTGTATGAACCCCAGGAGTTTGGAGAACTAAACATGACTCAGAACCTCAACTTGTATTGGTTTTGCTTGTTTGGAATGTTACAGAAAGGCAATTTCTAAATATAGACAGGACAGCATCTGAGAAAAATGTCATTAGTTTCTAGAACATTGTCCAAAGCTGAAGCACCTACCCTGTAAATACCTGTGCATAATAAATTCACTTTAAACTGGTACAGATACCTTAACTATCCATAACAATGCTTAAATACTCATACTGCTTTCCTAGGCTATCCTGGTAATATCCAGGCGAATATTTCGGGTGAAGTAGATTTTCAAATTCTGCTAAAAAGCAGTAGTAACAAAAATGCTTTTCTGAAAGTTCTAAATAAGAATGAAATTAAAATAATTGGTTCTGGATTAAAAAAAAAAAAAAAAACCAACCCAAAACAAAAGAAGACATAACCCCAGGCTTTGAGACTCCAGTCGTGAAACTGAAAATGAAACTAAAACAACTCATCTTAATCACTGTTTTTCATAGCGTATTGAGAGGACAGATGAAATAAAGAAACCAAAGGCTCTAAATGCTTGCAACTATTCGTGTTAGTGCGAGTAAAGCAGTTTCTTTTTTAAACCATGATAGCTGAATTGCCTTCACCTGTTACAGGCATGAAGGAGGGAAAAGCACACATTCCTTGGAAACAGAGTAGCTCATTAGACTTCACAGCAGTCTTTCCAGAAACTGCAACGATTTGGGTTTTGCAGAAGGAAGGCACATGCCTCAAATTCACACTTTCTAAGAATTCACCCACATCCAAAGGTGCTTCCTGTGCAATAATCCACGTAGACAATTTCCAAAGCCCAGTCACATACAAAAACATTCCATTATTCTACAGGAGATGTGATTCAGCAAATAGTTAAGAGCAAACTTCAACAGTGTTCTGACCATTCAAACTTCAAGATCCAATCTCACTGCAGCATGAAAGACCGGCAGATTTCAGAATCGCCCTGTAAAGCTGAAAGTCTATCAATACAAAAATTGGGAAATGACTACCGCAGTAGTTTCCAGACTTTTCAGTGGGCGACTACAACTCTAAAAACTGGAAAATGCTCTCCTTTACCCAAGACAGCACAAGGAACCACCAGGGCAAGGGACTCACTACTCTTGGCCACCTCCTGCAGACCCTGGCCCCATGGCTCCTCCGGCTCTGCAAACTGGAAACACCTTCACTCCACCCGCTTTCACCGGACCTTAACCCCAACCCCCGTTCTTCGCACTCACTTTCCCTGGACGTTAACCCCGACCTACCCCTCACCTCTCTCCCCAACGGCCACCCTAACCTCATTCTGCCCTCAGGCGAAATTCGCCCACAGAGAGGCAGGGGGTGGCGGGGAGGAGGAAATAAACCGTTTCCTCTTGCTTTACTATCTTCAGCAGGTTTAAAGAACACCGCCCGGGGCGGCCTGGCTGCCCTCCCGGAGCGAGAAGGCCGCGGGGGCAGGCCGGCCGGCCCGGCCCGGCCCCGGGAGGCGCCTCGGCGGAGGGGCGGCGCGTCGCGTTGCAGCGGGGAGGGGATGGAGCTTCCCATCGCCAGCCACGGCCCCTCGCTGCTCGGACGGCCGGGCCGGGCCGGGCCTAGCGGCGCAGTAGGACAGGCCGTCGCGGGGTTGGGGGAGCCAGGCAGTGGCAGGGGAGAGGGGCGCAGGCTACACACCCAGCAGCAGGCCGTCCATGTCAAAGATCAGGTGAGTGACCGGCCGCAGCGCGGCCGCGGAGGAGGTGGAGGGAGCGGACATGGCAAGGCCGGAGCAGCCGGGGCCGCGTGTGGTGGCTGCGGCGCAAGCGCGCTCCACCGCGGCGGCCGGAGCTAAGGGGGAGCCGGGGAGCGGTGCCGCCGCCGCCGCGGGGCACGACGGGACGGTGCCGCCGCCGCCGCGGGGCAAGGCCGGGCGGGGTTGGACCCGTGTGGTGGTTGGTGCCTGGAGCGCCGTTGGGCGGGCGGTGGCAGTCAGCCAGGCGGAGGAGCCTCCTCTTGATTTTTTTTTTCTCTTTTTTTTTCTCTTTTTTTCTTGTAAAACGAAAGTCCATTTCCCTTCATGGGCCTTTTCGTGGAGCTCGTTTCCTCCCAAACTTTTGCGTGTCTGTGTAGGGATTTAAAAGGGTGATATTATCGCTGGGTCGTAATCGGAGACGTAATCAAAAAGATGCAATTCTGTGTAGGACTGCGAAAAAAGAGTAAGGTAATGGTGTGTAAACCCATTTCGTTTGGGTTGCTGATGCGAACTGTGGGTTGGTTTGGGTGTTGGGTTTTTTTCTGAAACGTTCAAGAAATTCTGGAGTTCAGGAAACAAGTTCTTGAGATGAAGCAAAATCTTCCTCCACGGCCACATGAACTGGGCAGTTGTGAGAGAAAGAGGTAACTTTCCTCATCAGTATTCCCTTTTTTATTCTTTTCGTGCAGGTAAACCACCGTTGGGCATCAAGATCATTGAAATACCAGTTGCAGAAGCAGACATGAGAAGAGCTATATCAGGCTACCAAGGTGACATACTGGCTTGAAGATTTGTACTGCTTTGCAGTTCTGTGTGAAGGCAATGGTTAGTGGTGGCTTCGCAATAAGGGAAGTCCTGTCTTTTGTCTGTAGGTACACCTCTCAGCAATTCATGTTTTCTCTGACAGCCTTCATTTGAATGGGCAATACTTCACCATTTTAGCAAATTAGTGGTGGTTTTTAGAGCCCTTACAGTCATATTTGAATTTTAATTTAGCCCCCTTACACATCTTTCCTGCCCCCAAACCCTGTCCATTAAAAGAACCCTCACCCTACGTTTGTGAGAAGTATCGTAGACACAAAGTCCTCATACCTCCTCCTAGCTTGGAAATATGATGAGAAATAAAACATCCTTGCCCTTTACTTTTACCTTTTTAATAATAAAAATTGACTTCCAAACAAAGTTTTTTGAGTTTTGAGTTGGTTCTCTGTTGTATTTTTTTTTTAAACTTGTCTCAATCGGAAATTATTATGTTTGATAATGCTGCTTAGGCCCTGCCTGTGTTGGCTAGGGAAAAGACTGCACGGTGCCTTAAGTGTCTTTTAAAAATGTCATGCGTAGTCACAACATGTATTTGTTAGTTCTTGCACAGATTTAAAAAAATGGGTTCTGTGCTTCCAGATTAAATTTTTCTTTTTAACTTTACAGTACGAGTGTTCAAAATGCACAAAGCTCTTCTGTTTCTTCAATAAACACTGTACAACAACTCAATGCTCCAACTTTGTTTCAGACAGCAAATGCTTTAGTTTCCTTAGTAGTTCACTTAGGTGGGAGCAGAGCTAGAATCAAAAGAAAGGCCAAATCCTGAATACAGTATGTCCAAAAAAGTGTTAATCTTTTAAAAGGGGAAAAAAAAAAGTAATCTTAATATTTGTAATATTCTGGTGTTCCAAGGAAGACTGTGTTTCTGTTGTAAGAGTGTACGCTGTTGTGGCAGAAACTATAAAAGAGTGAGTAATGAGGTTGTATGGTGGTTGTACCTGAGGTGGATTCATTCACTTTCTAATTATCGAATATTCTAAAAAATCCACCTTTTATTGTATTTGTTGGCACTGTAACAACTGTACTTGTTCACAGAAAAACTACATCAGTCCAGTATCTTGAGTCAGTGTTCTAATTGGAGAAAAGCGTAAGTATTTTGATCACAGCTCCACCTTCCCCTTCCCCCTCCCCAAAAGGGGAGATACTTAATATTTTTAGCATGTAAACTACCAGTTCCTCTCATAAGACAAGGCTTGTGCAAAACTTTTGAGTATTTAAAGCGCAAATCCTAAAGACAATGTCTTTGAAAAATAACCCCACAAAATTAAAGTGTAATAGACCAGATGAACCTTTTTAGGGTTAAGTGGTCTGTGATACAAATCTTATTGTGCACATTTCAAGACAGTCAGTTACCTGACATGCTGAGACCTCAATTTGCTTTGCTTTATTCTGGCTCATCAGTGATAATCAACATAATGTTAGCTTACTTGATTCTTCAAAGTTACATTAAAACAATGGAAAATCTTCCCAATATAGACAAACTGTTTAGGTTTATTCAGTGTGACTAAGTTTTCTCTAACAGAATGAAATGGGATGAAAGTCCAAGCAGAACTTTAAATTCGTGGTGGACCATAGTTTTCTAGATGCAAAAAAGAAGTGAAAATGCGGACCGAGGTTTTATTCAAGCAGTCTTAAATACTTGGCTCAAACATCTCAGCAGTAGTATCATTTATTTTTTTAAAGAAAGAGTGAAAAGAAGTTGAGATGGAGAATTGTGCAGTTGATTTTTTTGCATGCTACTTCTTTTTTTCTTATTTATTTTAAGTCTGTTTCAAGTGAAGAAGACTTTATTTTAATAACTTTTGAGTTGTGGGAAGCATACTGTGGTGGAGGTACAGTAACCATGAAAACCTGTAGTTAATTCTGTGCTTACTAACCTGATGTCTCCTTATTGAGAAGGGTGAACTTGGGTTACTGAGGTGTAGTCATGCAGGTAGATTTGAATCCTGCAAAGTCTGAAGAACACAGTTAACTTTCAAGTACATTTGTTAATGACTTTGTTAATGACTAACTTGCTATTTGGGCACATACCAAAGCAGATGAATAAGTCTTTGCCGAGTTTTACCTTTTATGTTGTTAATGGTACATATACAGGTTTTAAACGACTGTAAATTAGCTGCCTGTAAGTGTTCTTTCTCACCACAAACAAGTCTATTTTCTCTGGCTTTCTAATCCTATGTTAAAATCACTTTGCTTTTACTGTTCTTCCACGTGAGATAAGGTGAAAATGCTCAGGCGTGTATCCATGGGGTTATTAAGAATGAAACACAATGTTTTATGTACACAGTCCTCATAACCCTTTTTTAACCTTTGTATGTTTGATTTTTCTTTACCTTGAAGCTAGAAAGGTTTCCACATCACTGAAGTGTTTATGACTTAAGTTCTTTACCTGGTGAGTAAAAGCTTCAGAATATCCTTAAGTGTTTTCTTGGGTAACACGACTCAAAAATTGCAGTTTCCTATTTCACTACTGCATATTGTGCTTGAAACATTAGTTCACTTATAATATTTTTATAACACTGATAGGAGCATCATGCACTATGGAAACGACTGACTATTTTTCTTGTTCCGCAGGCGCCTTGGCAAAAGAGGTTAAACAGATTATAATCCATTTTAGTTTGAATATTAAAAAAAATCTAAATACTTGAATAAATCCAGTAATTTAAACGCTTTCACAATGATTCACATGAACAGCTGTTAAACCCACTATTAGTAACAAATTACTTGGAATGACTTAGTGTTAAATGTAATTTAATTCAGGTATCAGTTGAGATTCACAACAGTTGCTATAGTTGAGCCTATAAGCCCTCAGAAAGTGAAGCCCCTCCCAGGGCGGAGTGTTACCAAATAAGAACTTTTTACCCTAAGAATATGAATTAAGTGAATTTTCTTGTTTCAGTTCATGTTTTTATGGTTGCAGAAGGGAAATTGAGCACATGTCTTAAGGCATTGAAATAATACAGTACACCTGCTGATCTAAGTCATGTTTTATTGATTACATAAGTCAAAAGAGAGCGTACCTTCTTTAATGAATCGTATGGGTCATCTTACAGCCAAACAAGTAGGGGGAGGAGAGCCGTCCATTTCCTGGATTTTGATTTTTACCACCAATTACAAGTGATTTAGTTACAAAGGCAAGAAAGATGATGTGCTATGCTTCAGGAGAACAAAGTGATGAAGATAAATGTCGGTCATCTGTAAATGTACATGAAGCACTATAAAAAGGTTCTTAAGCAGCAATGAGGGGTGAAATTTTCACAAAGCCAACCAAGCACACAAGGGGGAACAAGGGATCTAAGATATTTTTAGATGTCAGTTGCTGTATTTATTGATGGGATTGCACAACAGAATGAACAGTTTCTGAAGCTGGGAAATGAAGGCTTAATGCCATGCTTCAGGGCCTTTTTCCTTTCCGTTAAAGTCAGTGAGAATCATTTTCTTTCCTCTATGCTTTGTGAATTAGTTTTTTAGCATCATTTTGGTCACCCAGTAAAATATTGGCTGCAGGAAGCCGATGTGTTCAGGTGTTCAGCAGTATCATTGTAACTGAACTCCTGAAGTGCTTAATGGGTAGGTCCCATTTAGCCTTAAACTATCAGGAAGATTAGGGCAGAAGGGAATGCATCCCCAGGTAAGTTCTGAAATGTTGTATCTTGTTTTGCTTTTCCTGTGTGGTGTGGGTTTCCTCTGTAGGATCATTTGCAACTTTATTTATCTAGCTTTCCAATGGCAAGAGCATAAAATACTGTTTATGCTTTTGGTTTTCTTGAATTTTATTACTATATTTTTTCATTTTACTACAGTTTAATTGTTACAGATTATAGGAAATTTTTTGTATTTGTAGTGCCATGTAGAATAAACGTTCTGTCAGCTTTCCTGAGCAAGACATCTTTCACTTGGTTGCCATTAATAAACGTAGAACTGAATGCAGTTACCCTTCCAGTGGTCCCTTTCAGTCTTGTGTTCCTAAGCTCAGCCTCTTCAAAGGCTGCAGTAATTACATCTTCAGATGGAAAAGAAAGAGGAGGAATTGTGATTCTCTGGGTCACAAGATCTCTAAACCACTGATCTATAACGTTCCAGATTCAAGTTTAATATGCATGTTCCCCACTCAGCATGCAGCAAGCTGTGGAGAGTTGAATCTTCAGAGCTCAGACATTCTGCCTGCTTTCTGGGTGCATGCCCTTGCAATTTTGTATCTACCGAGAAGAGTGGAGCAGAGATAAATGAGCTCGCTGACACTCAGCCCTGAACGTCTACAGGATCAGGGTAAATGTGCGATCAGCCTAGGTAGTGCAGGGAGACTGTTGGAGGGCAGCTATTGTACAGTACCACAACCTCTCTGGTTTTGCAGTGATTCTAGGAGTCTGAGGGTCTAGATCTATGTAGCCAGAGAAGCTGTCACACTGTGCTGGAACATCTGAAGTAGCAACCCTGATCAGGAAGCAGAAATGGTGGCAAGGGAGAGGATAGGGTGTGAGAACCCGCACCTAACAGAGGGGGCAGTATCAAGCAGAGTTAACCAGCTTCTTCAATCCCTATCACAGCTGAGTTAGATATATAGGCTGTTCTTGACTAGGGGAATTAATACTTTTCCTTGGCTGCAGGAATTAGCGTACCTCCCAACCAAGTCATTCCCTTTTGGGAATTCTTCCCTCCTGAAACTGCTGCCCTCTTTTTCTCCCTAGCTGTGCAGATGCGCAAACACACTGATAGTATACTCCAGAACATGCTGTTGTGGACAGCCAATGTCAAATATGTTTTGTGAGCATTAGCACGTAGGCCACTGACTAATTTTTGGGTGAGGAAACAGTCCCTTCATTAGGTTGTCCACCTAGTCTAAGTTAAGCATATGTTTACATGCCTTGGGGAATTAGGTTCAGTGTCTTATAACAAAGTCTATGAGAACATAATGTAGCCTTATTTCTTTTTTTATACTTTGAACTAAAATTTTCTTAGAAGAAGATCAGTAACAGATACTTGTTTTCATAAAACCTTTGTAAAACAAGAAACACCACTTGTAAATGCTGATACAGTTACATCTTAGGAAACATAATAGTCCTAGTGCTGTCAAGTGACAGTGAGAGTCCTAGTGAGAACCCGATTCTTATTTTTTTTCCTAAGCCAGCTAGCGCCATCTACTAAGTGCATCTCAAACATTTCACCTTGAGTTCTGTAAGGTGAGTGATTGATCACAGTGACACTGCAGTATTGGAAGATTCTTAAATTTCCATTTCATGTGCTTACAGATAGGTAAGACCTCAAGACATGTTCAAGATCTAGATGGATTCTTTGCATTGAGACAGAACTGTATATGCTTCAAATGTCTGTCCAGACATTATGCCTAAAATTTTCCAAATCTTTCAGTGAATCTTTTGCTCTACTAAGATATTCCATGTTCTTCCTCTATTTTTTTTTCTTTATTTAACAAAATTCGTTCCATTAACTTTTCCTCATGAAGTTATGCTTTCTGAAGCTTTTAGCATTTTGATTGCTCTTCTGGATTAGCACTCAGGTAAATGTTTGTAGCTGTGGGTTTTATAAGTGAAAAATTAGAAAGGCCATCTTCTACTAACAGACTGCCTTCTTAGTCCCAGATACAGAATTCCTTTGAATTAACGTAAAAACTGAATTACTGGTTTTGCCATAGTTCACTGAATTTCACTGAATTTCACTGAATTTCACTGAATTTTTTTAGAGTTGGAAGGGACCGTATAGATCATCTAGTCCAACTCCACTGCTGAAGCAGGATTGCTTAGAGAATGCTACTCAGGACTGCATCCAGGCAGGTCTTGAAAATCTCCAAAGAAGGGGACTCCACAACCCCCCTGGGCAGCCTGTTCCAGGGCTCTGTCACCCTCACCGTGAAGAAGAAATTCTTTCTCATATTCGAGTGGAACCTCTTATGTTCCAACTTGTGCCCGTTGCCCCTCGTCCTGTCACTGGGAACCACTGAAAAGAGTCAGGCTCCCTCCTCCTTCAACCCACCCTTGAGATACTTATAGGCATTGATAAGGTCTCCCCTCAGCCTTCTCTTCTCCAGACTAAAGAGTCCCAGCTCTCT
Organism: Limosa lapponica baueri; assembly: GCA_002844005.1. Classification (NCBI taxonomy): domain Eukaryota; kingdom Metazoa; phylum Chordata; class Aves; order Charadriiformes; family Scolopacidae; genus Limosa; species Limosa lapponica. The sequence continues at coordinate 255,590 of KZ505692.1, forward strand.
TAGCCTTTCTTCATAAGGGAGATGCTCCAATCCCTTAATCATCTTTGTTGCCCTGTAATAGTTGTATTTTGTTCACTAATGAATGATTTGTAGTCCTTACAAATATTTTTTACTACTGCTGCTTAGTCAGGTCGTTCTCTGTTTTTGTACCAAGCCAAAAGCTGAAAACTTTTGTTGCTACTTGTCCAATTGAAAATTGTCTGTATGGATCACTTCTAGCTGTATCCTCATTAATTAAGAATAGTCAGTATTATACTTCACTGAAACAGATCAGTAGCAACATATCTAGCCCATGAAGAGCCTAATACCTCTTCATACAGTTTGAAAGATTTTTCTGCATTTTTAAAGTATGAAGAATTATTATCTTGCAAGCCTGATGAGGCAGCTATCTGCAAGAAGCTGTGTTGCAGAATGAATTGTTGTATCACTGTTTCTAAAATGTTGCATGTATCATTGAGACCAGTGGCTGCTGCAAGCAATGGGGAATTAGTATTATATTAATGACCATGTTTGACATCCTGCCTCCATAATCTGTTTTTCACTGACTTTTCTTTTTTTTGGCCAACAATTATGTTCTCATCTGTAAAAATTAGACTAATGCAATTTTCCAAAACCTATTAACAAGAGTTCTAATATTAAGATGGCTGTATATCCTAATTAAGTAGGACATGCCATACAGAGAATAGCCACCTTGTGTTGTGGTCATGAAATGAGGTAGGTTTAGGCTGTATTTTTGAGTTGCAGAGCTCAGAGGAAAGCCTAGGTGCTTCAGGAAGCATAGAGCTTCACTCAGTAGGTGGCACTCTTGTCATGGAATCGCTATCAGCGTCTTCCGGGGTGGTGTCTGCACTGAAGCTTTTTAAAGTAAGTGGAAAGATACTAACAGCTTTCCCACTTGCAATTTTGGAATATGTTTAGCTGGGTGATAATTGCTTCTTGAACGACCTGACAAAGGGTGGGGACCTGGATGTTCATCTGCTTTTTCCGACTTCATCACATACAGGAAATACAATAAAATACATTATCTAGAAGATCAAATTTGATACTTTTTCCTGTGTGTTCAAGCCCATCTTTCTCTAAACATCCTGTTCTGTGTGTGACTTGAGGTGCCTTAGAAGAGTATTATTTCATAGTCAGAAACTAAGGCCATAGCGACTACAAAATCTGGATCTTTATTCTTACATGGCATAGCTGATGCATTCTTCCAGCTGAACTCCTATATGTAACTCTTAACTAAAGTTAAGCACAACCATGATGAAAATATACCAAAATCATTAGACCATGTCACTGAGTTCCATTTATGAAAGCCATTGTGACTTCCTCAGAACTGTACAAAGTCCTCTGCAAGCCATGGATTTCACAAGTTCATATAATGATTCCCCTACATCCTTCAGAATAACTACATGGCTACAGAGTCTTTAAACTGAAACTTGTCACAGGTGGTTTTGGACTAAACTGAAGAATGAAGTATAAACATCTTTTTCACTGAAGATTTGTTGCAGAATAAATGTCCTCAACCATCCAATAATCCAATTTGTACAAGGTCCCTAGGAATAGCAGAGCTGTATCTTTTAATTCTGGATATGTGTGACTTTCAAAAATATGTTCTGAAATTAGCTAAGTTCCTTGTTTTTTACTATGGTAAGAGAAGTTAACAAATATCCTTTGTTCTGTTTTTAGCTCCATTATTGGTGTATTTCATTTGAATCCCTGTTAGATACAAGTTTGTATTAGCGGATTCATGTGGAAACATAAGCATTTAGATGTGCATCAACATCCAGCCAGTCTAAGACAGCAGTGTATCGTGTTTTGTTTTTACAAAGATATATGTACTGTACCTGGTAGATGAGCACTTAGTGGTGTGATTAAGTTCAATCCTAAAGACTCACTGCAAAAGCTTTGGCAAAGATGTTTTGATGAACTAAGACAAAATGCCTGCCTCACTGCAGCTCTGCCCTTCCACTAGATTCTAATAAATCCAGTCATGCATCCTTCTATTTCCTTTTCTTCCCAAACACTGTTGAAAAAAATAATTTTCTTTACCAATTCAGTGAGTTGAACTCTGTGATACGTGTGAATGTTCATATATCGACTCATTTATATATGAGTTGATACTGTCCACTATTTGGTGACCAGAAGAGCAAAATGTCTGAAAAAAAAAAAAAATTCTATCAAATGATGAAAGAAAAAAGCAAAGTTGGACTCTGTTCATGTCTGTGTGGAAAAAAAAACCACCAAACCCCAGAAACAGAAGAAACAAATACTATAATCCATTAAAAAATATTCCATATCATTGGAGAATACATTATTAGGTAACGTTGTACCCTGTTTACCATAGCCTAAATGCAGCCTCCCTTTAGCATTTCAGTTTTCAGACCTACTTAAGCTTTGAAGTCATTGAGTAATTGTCACTTTAGCACCCTTTAGTGATTTCTAATCAAACATGGGGAAGAAGCTCAAACAAAGAAAACCCCTCCATTCAGTCTTCATTCAGTGCTCAGATTTGGATAAGAGAGGGGGAGAATGTTTGTTTTTTTACTCATTAACTCATCAAAATTTTCTGCATACTGGTTTAGTTAGAATGAGTAGATCTTTTTATGCTGCATTTTGGTTTTCCATATCAAATGCTTCAAATTGTCACACTAATTAGCACAGACAAGGCTGCTTTTCATTCAATTCATCTATATTTTGGCATACATATCCTTGTTTTATCACTACGTTCTTCTAATTTATATGATCACAAGTTTTTGAATTAATGTTGCTCAATAACAATTTGTTTTAATAAAATTTGTTGTAAGTCAATAGTTATTCTTATACATTACTGAAGAGTTGCAGTGTATGTACCTAAAAAACTTGGTGAAGTACAAATATTTTTGGGTGTTGCCAGGGGATGTTGGATCTCATCTCTTGTATCTCTTGTACTGCTTTTTATGTCTATATGAAAGATTTTTTCTCTGTACGTTCTAAAATATGATTTATCTAAAAAATATGATTAATCAAAAGGATTAAAAACTAGGTGGCTGGTTATTTTAGGGACATTGACAAGATTTTTTACAATTGTCTTTATTTTCACTTGTTAATGCTTTCAACAACTGCAAGACAATAGGTGCAAAGTTTTTCAAAGGTTTAAGGTAGAGCTAGCATTTCCTGTTTGTATATGAGACAGAGAAAAGGTTGCTAATTTAAAACTGTTTCAAAATTGTTACAGTACAATATTCTTTTAAAGTAAAAGGAGGAAAAACACAGGAGAAAAGCTTTGAACAAGCTGTACTGATTTCTTGAACCACATGAAAATGTAATGTAAACTTTGCACTTGGCTGTTCAAAAACATTGTTTCAGTTTGATTTCTCCCAGGCACTGTTAGCTTCAATATTTTGCCTGGAAGAAAAGTAAAATTTTGCGTTTAGAACGTAAGGCTTGGATTCTGTTTATTTTCAGTGTCATCGGTTGTCACACATCTTTGGACATAAATCTTTCTCTTCCTGATTAAGTTTCCTTATGAAAAATACATAAATTTGGGTGGAGGAAGGAGAACAGTATGTAAACTAACTAGCACTTTTCAAAGGTCAATGAATGATTTTTCACATTAGGTTCCTTGGAGCAGTCATTTTCTGGGGTCATATACAGTTTCTAGGAGACCGCGAAGTGAGCAAACCAGGATGGGCTATGGTGTACAGTATTTATGTAGAGAGAATTTCTAAATAGTTCTGTGCCTCAAATGGAAAAGTTTGAAAACCACTGATCTGAAATTATACTTTAAAAGGTGTTTTAATGCAGTTTCTTAGAAGTTGCTATGTGGATATTCTGCAGCAATGCTTACCATGTGTACTGAAGGCAGAAATGTACCTGAGATCCCGACACTGCCCTTGTTTTCCAAAAATATGATGCAAAGTCACTAGCACTTGAAAAGCCTAACAGGAGATCTTCAGCAACAACGAAACCAAGTGTCTTGATTAGGCATGTGTATAGAGGCATCATGAAAATATGTTGAGATTGTTTTCCTACCAGTGAAGTAGTGTCTTATCAAGAAACACTGTCGGTGTTGTATAACAAGAAGTTGTCTTTTTCAGTGTTGTCCTTTCTTCCCCTCCACCCTTCTATTTCAGTTCACGTGACTGGACTTTGTACCCATTTACTGATAATAAGTGAGCAGACATCTTTTTTGAAAACTAGAGGCAGAAACTGAAACAAATCCGTGCTGCAAGGTAAAATGCCCCTCCTGCCCCAAAGTTTATAATTTATATATAATTTCATTGTAAACATTGAGGTTGCATATAGTTGGAGTTCATATTCTTTCACAGGTCACAGCAAATTCTTTATTGCAGGAAATGAGCAATTATGAGAAGTAATAACATAAGCAGTGTTGTCTTTTCCTCGTTAACTTGATGCATTGTCTTTTATATAAGAAAGAAAGGATTTTAATACTGTCTACTCTTGTCTGTAAGATACTATGAACTATAGTGGCAAATTATTTTGTAAGAAAATGTACTTTGTTATTAGGTATTGCAATGGAGTAGAACATTCACAATGGGTTAAGAAGGGTACAAGCTTTACTTGAATTGTGAAAGCATTTTGAACAAAAAAGAAAGCAGGGTGTTTGTGAACTAGAACATTTTCAAAAACAGTGGTTTTTCTCTTACCACTTCAGCTCTGGTTGTTTAAAAAGTAATGTTAAAAGTATATGTAATTTTGATTACAGACTCTGTTTTAAGAATCAAATGGAAATGAATTGTTAAATAGTTTTGGAGGGGGTTAGGTTCTGAAATAAGCTTGTAGTTTTGAAGTGACTCTGGTTCGTGTGCAGTGTATGTACTCTGACAAAATCTTTGATTGAAAGGTGGAAGCATGCAAGACTTAACTGTAACTTTTTAAGTGATATTAAATAAATCTAATCTCTTCCTTTGTAATCTCATACACATCCAACCTGCTAAGTGGGGTAAACACAGCTACTGAGGGGACAGTCTCTATAAAAGGAATCACTGAGACAGAGAGGATGGCAAGTAATAATAACGAAAGAGAAAAGGTAAGGAAAAAATCATCACTTCTGAATAGGATGTATCTGCCAGGCTTATACAGAAAGACTACATTCGGGCAACTACACTGAGACAAGAAGGAAGATGAGAGAGGAGAAGCCTGTTTAACCAAAACAAGTGTTAAACAGAATTTGATCACACATAACACTTGCTATGCAATTTTGTAATGACTCGTTAATAGTATGGATTCCATACATTCTGTTTTCTCACAAACATATTTTTTACTTCTGCCCTTAGGGTTGTCTATAGGTGGATTTTAGTAAATGCAGACCTGTGTTAAATCCTTGTCAGACCTGACACTGAGGCTGCTTTAGTACCAGGAGAGTCACAGTCCGCAACAGGGAGCACTGCTGGCCAGAGGAAGAGCGTGTGTTGTGGGAAGAGAAGAACAGAGGAGGCAAGCAGTGAGATGAAGCAGCATCAAGAGTAGCAACAGTAGAGTGGCAGTGACAGTAGCAAGCCCTGGGCAAGCAGAATTGGAGGAGTTGAGCAGCTGCATCCAAGAGGTATTCAGCCTGAGTTTAGGTCAATGGCACATTAATACAGGAATCTTGAGTTGGAAGGGATTTGGAATAGATGGGGCATGGTTTAGAAAGGTATCTTCTTGATTGTATGGGAGGAAGTTTGGGGATGAGGAGCAATGAAATAAAATTAGTTTAGAGTGAGAAGTTTAGGGTGAGAAAAGGGGAAGAAGAGAAGGCATTTGACATGGATTGTTACGCAGTGCTTAACAAGAACTATGGCTATGGCACTCTGTGCTGTGAAATTACAAGTTTGAACTGCTTCACGTTCACAGTGATAGTGATCTTGAATTTCTCTCATCCTGGACAAATGTTTTAAATTAAAACGTAATGGTGTAAAAATGGTGTCCTCTTTTTTCTACCATGCTAAAGAATGAGTTGATCAGCCATACTCATAAGGAAATCTTAGGGTGCAGGGATCAGTCAGACCTATTTTCCTCTGACATTTTTCTTAAACTGGCTAGGTTGGAAGTTGTACAGTGGTGTACGCAACATGTTTTCTGCAGGAATCCCTAGTATTACAAAATTTGTTTAATTAGAAGTCAGTCAGTAAGCTAGAAGGCTACGTTATCCTCTTTTTTTTTCTTTCTTTTTTTTTTTGTTAGTGTTTATATTCTGTGCTGCTGACTGAACTGGCAACTATGATGAAGAAAATTAAAAGCTGTTGACATGGATTAGTCATTTACGAAAGTTACTCTTAGCTACGTAAGAAGTGTCACGTCACTGTATACGTCATTATAATAGACAACTGGATATGTTGTCTATTATAGCAGATGTCTAATAATAGCAATAAAGTATTAGTCCTGAAAAATGCATGTTGGACAGAGAGAGTGGTATGTTCTTTTTCACTGATGAACAGAATCCATTCTTTAAAAACTTAAGGTGGTGTTGTACCTAAAGGCACAGAGTGAAGGAAAATGTCTGTTCTTAAAAACTTTTCTAAAGACATTATGATACGATTGAAAAAGCATGTTATTCACTCCATACTTGCAGCATGCTCCAGTCCAGGCCAAAAGATAATGAGGTGCTTGGAGCTATAATTGAGAAACTGTTCAAATGTTAAAAGGAAGTTAATACTGGTGTACTACAAGAAAGTGGAAAAAATGCCTTTTTAGAATACTTTTTATATTTATTTATGCTCTTAAAATGTCATAGAAAATAAGGTGAAAATAAATTACTATAGTCTTGAGCTAATGGTAATTTTTATTTTGTCTTGTTGGGATTTTGCTTCTTAGCTCCTATGTGCAAAGGGATGGTGTTGTGTTTTAACAGTAAGAATTTACAAGTTTCCTAAAGTCCCTATGAAAGAGAGAAAGAACGAACTAGATTAAAAAACAGAAGGGGAGGGAGAGGGAAGGAGGAGAAGAGGGAAGCAGCAGGAGTTTTCTTGTGGCTTAAATTGCTGTTTTTCCTGTATTGCTGTAATATGATATATGCACTTCTACAGTGTTTGTTCAAGACTTTTTTTTTTCTGTCAGACTCTAAGGACCCACTTCCTCTTCTTCTATTTTAGGCAGATACTTTTAGTCTTAGAATTATTTGCTGTTTCACATATCCTTCATTTTGAGACCTTCATTCTAACTGTGGTCTAATCCTATGATGTTTAAATTATATCCATCAAATATTTTGCCAAGCTAAGTATATTCACAATTTTTTTTTTTTCTTGATGGTGGAGTAAGTCAGTTATTCCTTTGTATGCCTAGTGATATTAGTAAATTATCAAATCCTGGGAATTGGGATAAAAAGTTGGGTAATATGTATGCCTTATTTTGTAAATGTCTTTACCCTTTGGCTTGCACATTTTTTAGAAGATTCTGATATATGTAGTTTGTAGTCAGGCAGCTATATAACCACTATGCAGTTAAGAATCCTTCTTTTCCTAATTGTACAAGTGTTCTTTCCAGGATGAATATTTTCCTGGTTTGTAAGACCTCCTAATTTAATGATCCTTGCCTTTTGTTTTCAAATCTGTTTTCCAATAATTGTATTTGATTTTATAGCTATTTTGTATTTTTAGTATTTACAGTGACTTATGCTAGTGGAGTATGTTTGCATTAGAGCTGGTTAGAAAATGACTTACCACCTTACTTTCTGCCCCTCCTCCCTATTTCTGGAGCTTTTTTTTTCACCATGTTAATTGGGGAAAAATAAAAATTATTAATCGATAATTATGTTCCCCTTGTTCTAATTTTATATTAGGTTATAAAAAATGGGTGATTTGGGGGTGAATCTTTTAACCCTGTTCAAAATAATAAGTAAAAATATCTCCCGGCTCAAAAGTACAACAGAAGTGGTTTGGTTTCACATTGTGAATGATAAGCAGGCTACTTTTCTAGATGTAAAAGTAATGGAGAACAATTTCATTTTAAAATTGCTACATTTAAAAAAACTTTTTTTCTTTAAAATTCATTTTTTTCCCTGCTAGAAGGATTTTTTTTCAAAAAAATTCCAAACAATTTGTCATGTGTTAATGGCATATATGCAGAATGAGAACATACCATTCCCTGAATATTAGTTGTACAACAGAAGTAATATAAACCAGTTCTTCCTTTGTTTCAGAAACTGTAGAAAAGGAGCTTGGTCTTCAATAATCAGCTACACTCATTTATTTTAAGTGTCTATTACTAGTACAAGTTAAGAGGAAGGGGAAGCTATTAATTTATGTCTTGTGAGCTTCCTTTTTACACCAGCAACACCATAAGTCAGCTGATCTCAAATTCAATTACTTTTTACTTAAAATGCTTTGCCATTTCTCTCCCTGGTAAAAGGTTCACTTTTAGAACCTAGATGGATTGGATCATAGCAAAGAAACTTTTGGCTATTGGTAATCAATGAAAGTAATTTGCTATTTTTCCCTTTTAATTTTAAATGTGGTGGGTTGGCCCTGGCACCTGGTACCTGACATCCAAGCACCCACACAGCTGCTTGCTCACTTCGTTCCCCTCCTCCCCAGTGAGACGGGGAGAGAAAACAGGAGGAACAGGAGTGAGAAGACTCATGGGTTGAAATAAAGACACAGAAATCACTTACCAGGTACTGTCATGGTCAAAACAACTTTGGAAATTAAACATAAGTTATTGCCAGGTAGTATAAATATTTATTTTCGGCTTGCAATACTGGGAAACAACAAAAAAGGACAAACATTTAAATATGCAGAAAGACCACCTTTCCTCCCACTTTCACTGGCTCAACTTCAGATTTCTGTCTTCCACCTTCCTGGTCTTCACTTCACACCTCCAATCCCGACATCTCCTCCTGCCATGTTGCTGATGCAGATTGCACTCAGTCTCTTCAGTGAGGCAGTGAGTGGCACAGGAGGACAAAGTCAGTGTTCAGCCATTTCCCTCTGCCACTCCTTGTTGCTCACTTTTTTCCTGTCCTCTGGTGTGGGGTTGCAGTCCCTTTGGGCACATATCTGCTCCAGTGTGGAGCACCTCCTACTGCTCTGGCCTTGTTCCTGCCTCCTCCACACTCTCTACCCATCCCCCTCACCCCTCCCCCTTCTCTCTGTGTTCCTTCCTCCCCAGTGTTTTTTGCCCTTTCTTAACTAAGTTTCCCCAAGGTGCCAGCAGCTTGGCTGATGGGCTCAGCTGTGTGCTGCCATGGGTCCATTGCAGAGCTGGCTGGAATGACTGTTTTTGGCCCAGGGCAGCCCCTGATCTCTTCCCACAGAGGCCCCCCCTTCAGCCCCGAGCTGCCAATACATTGACACCTGCATTCCAATACATTACTGTGAAAAAGTGGTGGTGTTTTCAGTAGCTTGGTAAATTGAGATAATCCGAATGCACATACAAGTGATATTTTGTTTTGATAAACATGGAGGGCGTGTTTTTTCCTTGTACTCTAATGCTTTTTCTAATACAACTTCTTTCTAATAGTGTTTCTGGGAAAGAATGCAAAGGTTGGACATAAGTAATAGTCCAGACACAACCATTTCCTCTCGATTAGTTTACTTGCCTTCTAATACTATGCCGTGCTCGTGCACTGCAATGGGGCAGATTGAACAGCTCCTTATGGACAAATGAGAGGGCTGCTTGCAGTACCCCTTTCTGCATCAAATGATCTGAGTATATCATATAATAAGTACACTGTTACTCTCTCTTCTCCTACCCCTTATGTGACAGGACAAACGTGCATCACTGTCCCATGATGAGAATGAATTTATCCACTGTGGTGTGATAGGGGTCAGGAGAACAGGTGCACAGGAGAACAGGTAATACTTGAGCAGGTGCATTCCAGTGACATGACCAAAATGTACACTGTCCATGTGAATCACTGAACAGTGCCCATGCACATTAACAGACTCTTTCTTGTTGTATGTAAGGAGCTAAATTGTTTTTTCTTCTGTGAAAAGGACCTCATGAAAGAAGGTAGTAGGATCTAGTAGTTACTGGCTGGTCACAGTCTGTTTTGGTTGCCTTGTGGGTGTGTAGCCCTTAGGCAAGAGGGCAGCAGGGAGTATTCTGTGAAGCACACAGTCAGGCTGAACTCAAAGTCTGTTGGTTGGTCACCTCTGACAACACCTTCCTTGAGATATCATCTGGCTCAAGTAGCAGTGGGGAATATAATTTCTATTCTGTCAGAACTCTGTCAGAGAGAAAGTTTATTTGTCTGATCAGACGTGACTGTAATCTAGATACAGGGCTGGCTATAGCTGACTTCAATCAGAAAATTGCCAATATTCCTATAAAATAATCCTTGCTGTAGTATATAATCACTCATATGTCTTTTGTTTGAGAGTAATGAAAGAATAAAATATTTAAGATGAAATATTTGTCAGATTCCTAGATTCCAGTCTAGAAAGGAAAAATACTTATATGCATCTCTTGGACCAAAATTTTGCAACTAAAACTCATGAAGATTTGTCCACGGTTCTCAGATTTCAGTAGAATTACTCACAGACTAAGAAACTGTCATACCGGTAAGGGTGGTAGAGCACATTACACTAACTGAAAAATGTAGTGGTTGTTTATTACACAAAGTTGTTTTTCATGTTTTATGCTGAGCACATAAAACAGGCAACCCACCATCAAGGTGGGATTTATTTCATGTAAATTTATTTCTTTTGTATACATCTAGTCTAAACTAGGTGTTTAGGCTCTCTTTCTGCCTGTGGAAAAAGATCATGAGCATCACTTCCAACATTTCATTATACCAATCTTAAAAAGAGATGAATCATCCTCTTAAGGTGCCTGTCTCTTCCGATTAATTAGAGAGGAAGCCTAGATAATTATCTCAGACTAAATGCATAATTTTAAGATGAATAAATTCAGATGCGTTGGTTTGACCATGAGTGCCTAGTTGATACAGGCCGTATAGGCGTTTTACTTCTACATGGGTAAAATTAATATTGGCTGAATGCAGCCTTTTCTCAAGTTTTGTATCTGATACCATCAGCTGTATTGAGAGCCCTTGAGTGTTATCATAATGCAAGTATAAATAACAACAGAGGTGTTTTAAAAATAATAATCCCACACTTTGAGGACAAATTAATACAAATGCAACTTCTCTTTTCTTTAAATGAAACAACCCTTTGGAAATAGTATAACATACTGGATCATTTTATTGATGTGCTACTTGCTAGAAAAATTAACTAAGCATTTCACTGCAATTTCTCTGGTAAACCACTTTGACTAGAAAAGTGGTGGCAGATATAGGAAAATGCAATGATATTATGTTATAAAATGCAAAGCTTTGATCTTCACAGACTCTAAAAGATGCCAGTGGAGAGAGATGGGATTTTGGGGATTTTGAGGTGTTTAGGGTTTTTTTCCTGTTAGGTTACATGTTTTCCTCTGATAGGCATTTTAAAACTTTTCAGTGAAAAGGGCTTAGAAACTGCTTTCAAATTGAATGAAATTGAAATCTAGTGTTAAGCGGTTGGCCATTTTTCTTACTGTCCCTCGAAAGGCTTAGATACTAACCTTCATAGCTGTGCACTGTCCCTGTGAAGGCAGTGTATTGGTGGAATTTAGAGTCTTAGTTCAATGTTATATGTAATTAGATGATTTTTTTTTCCCTTTTAAACATTTTGTGGATTATGACTTTGAATGTGAATGGAAACTCGGAAGAGACCAGTGTGGCTATAGTTAGGTGAGGGTGAAAAGTTTGCAACCATTCAATGAGATGAAGCTATTCTTTATGTGTTGATCCAATTCAAATGGACATACAGAATCTCTTCTGCTAATTCCATGTGTAAGACTCACAGTCCTGTAGAGCTATACAGTTTTTATCTGCTTGCTTATCACAAAAACGGAAGTACAAAGTTTTAGTCTCACAAGTTCTTCTTCGTGTCCGTATAACACTCTTGAAAAAGGAAGTATCAAAAATAGTCATTTCACACATCATCCAGCTCTGGTATATTAAAAAACAAATCCTGATTTGACAGCTTTCAAAACTATTAATTAAGATAGATATCATGGATGGGTTTAGCTAAGCCCTCAAAGTATGTAAGCAAGTGTCATATTACATTGATTAATACAGCGTTACAAAGTTCTTATTCAAATAGGCATACACAGTAGAACAGAAACTTAATAATAGCATATGTCAACAGCTTTACATATGTCAGTAAGCATCATGTAATATTTACTGAAGGTGGTATGGATTTCAGAAGTGAAGCTTTCTCATCTTTCTTTTCCATCAACATCTAATGCTAACTTATTATATATTTACACTAAACACAAGATGTATGCAGAGAGATACAGACCTAAAATCCTTGTGAAGTGGTGAACTGTAAAAAAAAAAAGCAGACAGTGGCATCCTTCATACATGCTTATTGCATGTGTAATTAATGAACCTGAAAGATTTCTTTTAATTGTTTGGAAACTCTTGCCTCTGATTTCAAGGAAGTGACACAACAGTCGCTAGTAGTTACTCATGATTAGATTTTTTTTTTTTTTTAAAGAATCATAGAATCATTTAGGTTGGAAAAGACCTTTAGGATCATTGAGTCCAACTGTTAACCTAACACTGCCAAGTCCACCTCTATGCCATGTCCCTCAGCACATCTACACACCTTTTAAATACCTTGGATGATGACTCAGCCACTTCCCTGGGCAGCCTGTTCCAACGCTTGACAACCCTTTCAGTGAAGAAATTTTTCCTAATATCCAATCTAAACCTTCCCTGGTGCAACTTGAGGCTGTTTCCTCTCATCTATTTTTTTTAAATGAAAAGATTTTTCTCTTTCAGTATGGTGCATAACAGGCAAATAGGATGACTGTCTGTGTTATCTTGTGATTCTCCCTTATTATGTTGCTGACCCTTATTCAAAATTAAATTTCTAATGAGCATTTGGCTAACAGAAGGAATATTGTGAAACAGAAATAATGGAAAAGAGTATGTGGTCTAATATGTGTATGTAATTATACAGGGGTTTTATTACAAATAAAATAATGGCATTGTATCACAAAAGATAATCTGACCTTCCATCCAGGTTATAACTTACTACCAGAAATAATGTTTATTATTTATTCATACTGCCATTAAGTTTTGTAATTTATTTGAGATGAAACTAGCAAGTTCTTGAGAGACCATTTTAAAAAGACACTTAAATTGAACTTATATCTGATGGAGGCTGTGTGGCTTCATCTCAATTTGATTCAGACCCAGTTATTAATCATACTTGAACAAGAAACATGATTATTTGTTCTGGTGTTTTCCCAGCGCGTGTTAAGTCAAATTTTTGTCTTAGAATGAGACAACTTTTAATAAATCAAATACAGATTTTCATTTTAAGAAAAGCATTCTGGCTTTTTCACAGGCACAGGTATCAGTTTACACATACAGACAGACCCAGTCCTCTTTTCCCACACCATGAGAGAGCTGAATGCAAATCAGTTCCAGCCTGGAAAACAAATAGTCATCCTAATCTGGCACTAAATCTGAAGTGCCTAACCAATAGGTAGGATGGAAGATTCCTGTGTCGCTTGGTCTTTTCTAGACAAAAAACCCCAACAACTAATAAGCACATCAAATGTGCCTGGACCTGAGGAAACAAGAGGAGTACGTCTGACTCTGAGGGCTGGAGAGGACTCTGAGAAGGTATCTTAACAGGGAGGAGGAGAAATAGCAAAATATTGTAAAATCAGCATTAAGAAATAGAGGGTTTACACTATTCATAAAAAATAAATATTTGAAGCAATCATATTACTGAGATTGAGCTGCCAGTTATCAGTTAGGATGCCATAACTGACTTTTTGCACAGTCTTAGCTTGTTGCAAATGCAAAGTAATGGTTGTTTATCTAAATGAATCAGCATTAGGAGCAGGCCAAAAGCGTATGGTTTTATTTCTCTTTTCACAGTCACATGACATGAAAGATGCAACAGATATGACCAACTTGTAAGAGAAGAATTAATTGACATTTGAATGAATCTTAAGCTGATATCAGAAAATTATTAATAGTATCTTTAGTACATTATTTTAACATTTGTTAAATTTTAAAAACTTACTTTTTTGTTTCTCGTGAAGCTGAGAAATCTTCTCATTACAGAATCTTATGGAGGGCAGGGTTTTCTTCTCGTTTGTTTATTTAGAGTATGATTTTTATGACTCTTAGGAAAATTTTTGGAGTTCTGCCATTCAGTTAAGCAAGGTATATTTTTTTTTCTTTTTTTGCATACTGCTTAAGGATAGCACAGCATTTTTTAATGAGGTGAATATCTTTAAATGTTGCTTATTTCATCAGAAAATACTGTACCTTCAAGGATAAAGTATATTAAGCATTTTCTCAAAGGGTTCTATTATATTAAAAGAGTAAATAGCTTAAAAGAGATAAATAGCTTAATCAAACTGAATAAAAATGCTGGGATGATTGAGGGGTTTGAAAGAGTTTCTTATCATCATTCCCGTAAGAGAAGCACATGTCTGTAGTAATCAGGATAAGGATGAAATAACTAGCGATATCTTGAGCCAGTTGTCCCAGGGGGGATCCAACTCTGGCTTCTATATGAGCTGCCAACCTGTTTTTAATGTAAAAAACTAAGAAGTGTTTGGTAAATCCATATGAAATACCAACAAAGAGCAGATTATATCTGTTATTTCTTTTCATCCATTTGTTCTTACACATTTACACTTAATTTGTTTTGATACAAATAAAAAATATGTATTAGAATCCCAAGAATGTAATTTGATGGAATGTAGAAAAAGCAGGATATGTGTTTATGTTCACCCACATGCATCTGCAGATGTGTATATCAACACATCTATGTATGTATGCATGTATATATGTTCATATGCAGTGATTAAAGTATAGTAGTTTGAAATCGCATGTATGAAATCCAAATTCTTATATGGCTTATGGTAGCAAATTAAGCACTTTCTTAAATCTACTCAGCAGCAACCTTGGGAAGAATAGAGGTACTATTAGTCCTATTCTATCACAGGGAAAGTGTGATAGAATTAAAAATTTCAGTTACGTGTCCTACAGGCAATTAAGGAAAAATGTTGCCACCTCCATCTAGAACATAAGTTTTCAAAGCGGAAGCCTATTGCAGGAACATCTAAAGGATGTAGTGGAAGTTAAAAAAGAAAAGTAAATTGATTCAATGCAAAAAAAAAAAAGTTAATTAGTTCAAAATGGACTAAAACAAATTCATGAAGTTAAAGAGGTCCGTGGGGACCTATTGAATACAGTGTTCTCCTGCCTAAAATACCCTGAATACTGACTGCCAAAAGCTAGAAGGGCACACTAGGAGAAGAATATACTTGCCAAGTTATGTTCTTTCCTTAAACATTTGGATTGGCTGCTGTCTGAGACGACATACTAGGTTAAGTGAAAGCTTCATCTGATTTGGTGAAATCATTTTCATGTTAGGTCTGCACATGCCTGTCTTTTCACCGTTAAAAACCCTGGAGTGTCACAGACGAGCCTCGGCATTCTCAGAGCTTCATTCTTCTCACGTCCTTCCCTTTTTACTCATCTGAATTTCTTTACTGTTGTCCGTTCCACTCAATTTCATCCCTCCAATTTTTCTTGCTTTCCAAGCACATTCCTTCAAGATGCATGAAAGTCTGCTGCAGAGAAATCAGAGTCGTTGAGATTAATTTTTTTTTCCTGTTTCCTTGTTGATTTCACTTCAGGGACATGATATCAGGTGGAGGCAAATTGCCCAATGCATGAGAGTGTCTACAGATACTCCATCAGACTCGAGTGTGTCATAGTCATCTTTCAATAACATATTTTTGTTGATTTGCAAAATGAGGAATAGAGGTACTAAATGAGACTAACTTCTCCAGGAGTAGATCCAGACAATAAGAGATTTTCAGCCACTTTGCAAATGGCAATGATCCAGTTGCTACTGGGCACAACTATTGTTAACTTTGCTGTATAGATGTATTTAAAAATATTATATGAAGAAGCTATATAATATATACAGCAGAAGATTTTAAATTTTGGCCAAGGTGATTAATTTTCTTAGGTATTTTGGTGAATAGGTTATTTTCCTGCTGATGTTATCTCTACACAGACTTGAAATTACTTTAAATTCAGATAAATTATAGTCAGTTAATTTCTAAGATATTTCACTCATTCTTTTAGATTTCTTTCATTCTGGAAAATAAAATACAGCTACTACTCTGTTTTCCAACAGTAATTTTTCTCAGTAAAAGGAAAATTAATTTGCTCCATTCATTAGAGGCTAAAGACCTCACACATATTCAAAAGATGCTCTCCATAGCTCCATACCTTCTAATTAAAACACAGGATGTTTTACTTGGACCAGTTGAATTAGACCCTGGAATTTCTGTTTATAAAACTTACAAAACAGCCAGAGTTGTGCCTTTAAAATCATGGTTTTATTAGTGGCAGGAGTATATATTTCTAGGTTTTATTCAGACAACGGGAAGCCTACAGCAAAACTGAGGGCACCCAGTAATTCTGTGAAATAAATGTGCATGTCCTGTAAGCATCCATGCAATTCTAAATATTATGTCACCCTTTTCAATGTCCCTATTAGCATGGGCCTTGAGACCCTCACACTGAACAGTGGAGGAGGAACATAAGATAGAGCAGCAGGTTGTTCCTATACTAAGGGGTCAGTGTGTTAGCTGTTCTCTTGCAATGCCTGGGAAACAATTCACACGTATTTATCCTTTCAGGGTAGATCTACTGTGCAGATTAAAAGTCTGCACTGTGGCAGGTGCTACAGAGCTTCGTTAGTATGGTAATTTGATGAAGCGTTCGTTAGATGCATCTCACTAAGCAGAATTGTGTTTAGTGTTTCTTAAACCCTCTACCTTTTCTCCTCATTTCAACATACAATTCTCATTCTAGCTGGATCTCAAGCTTCCCTTCTTGCTCTTTATTCAAGTCAGTGCAAGTTCTTCCAGTTCTGACTACTCCATCTTACCTACAGATACTTTTACCCACCACACCTCACTAATTTATGAGTCTGTCTCCCTTGATGTCTAGTCTCTTTGTACCAGCTCTTCCAGTTCTGGCTGCTTTATCTTCTCTCCATTTACTTTTATCTACCATAACTCACTGATTTAGAAGTTTTTTTATTTCTTGACCTGCTGTCCTCATTCTCTCTGGAAATCCTAGTTTCTAGTTCCTTTTCCTACTCTTTCACTTTCAAATTTCTACATCAGACTTGGTTTTCTCCACTTTCCTTATTGTCCCAGCAAAATCCAGAATGCAGGTGTGACTGGTGCCTCATCTGCATTTGAAAAAGGCTCCCTGCACCCAGAAAAGATAAGAGTATTACCAGGGGCAAAAGAGACAGTCTCTGTTCTTTTTTGATGTGTATACCTGGCACAGTTCATCACAGCCTAGAGGCACTCAATTTCAGCCAGAGCATAGTCAATGCAGTTTAAAACAGAGATGCAAGTCCTTCTTCAGGTGAAATAGCATTTGTAGCATGCACATCTGCAAGTAGACTGTGCTTTTATCATAAAAGTATCATATGTAGCATTGTGTACAATACATTCTTCCTGTTTTAAGTTGGATATAGCATGACCACTGTTTATAGAATATTGTGATAGGATATCAAATATTTTTACATAATTTTGCTATAGCCCCTGATACTTAAAACGGTTGTGAAAAGCTTTTTTTCAAACAGTCCTTTGAATAATTTGGCAGTGCATCTCTTCACCCCCTTTGACACAATACTTATTCCTGTCATGAAACTTGAGCAGATTTTTTTTTCCCTTGCTGAAGAGAAATTCAGTGGCAGAATTGATTAACTTCTTTTTTTGCAATGAACCTTGGAAGTTTTGGTCCTAAATGACTTCAATTTCTGTTCCTCCAATCACATTTATATCTAAAAAAAAAAGGCCTTATTTGCTCTCATGATTTATTGCTGTGTAGTGCATCTGTGGATGCAAAAGCATTGTCACTGATGTTTTCACTAGTCCTTTGTTCGTCATTATTTAAAGGCTTCGTCTGTATAAAGGTATGGAAAGGAAGGTTAGCTATATACTAAAAGATGCATTTTTATTTTTAAAAAGTATGACAGAGAAAATAATGCAAAAAAACCCTTTAAGAAGAAAGCCAAATAAAAATATACAATATAATTTTCTCTTCTACTATACAATCCAGGGCAACAATAGGTCTAAATTAAATTAACAGTCAAATTAAAAAAAATTGTTCTTACACACCAGGAAGAAGATGCGACTCCTTTTATTTCTAATAATTTGCCAGTGTGCCATAAACAGTGTCAATACCCACCATGTTTCAAAACCCAATATCATTTTACTGATGGCTGATGATCTTGGTATTGGAGACCTGGGATGTTATGGAAACAGAACTTTAAGGTATGGTGATATATTTGGGGGAGTCACAGTTTTATTTATTTGTTTGTTTGTTTGTATTTTAGGTTTTTAGATTTCTAAAGTTAAAACCCCCAAAACATTCAGTCTTTTGATTAACTTCTTTATGAGTAACCAAAGTTAATAACCTTTCCAGAGAATAGGATATTTGATCTTTGTTTTCTTTTCTTAACAAGCGATAAAGACTTATCTGATGTATTTATCCTGCTGAAAAGTTGCATCATAAAAAGAGAATTGAGCAACCAACCACATAAGGGTAGGTCTAGAGCAGCAAAGTATAATCAACAATTTTCTTTTAAAATATGCATGATGCAAATACTATGAATTAAGTGTATTTTGAAGCACTTGTGACTTGAGACAAGCTTGTCACTAACCAATCGTTGATAAAATGCTGATTTTTTTTCCTTTCATTTTTCTTTATGCTGTAGTCAATAAATTCATTGAAACAAATCATAGAATTGTAGAATCATAGAATGGTTGGAAGGGTTCATCTAGTTCCAACCCCCCTGCCATGGGCAGGGACACCTCCCACTAGACCAGGTTGCTCAAAGCCCTATCCAGCCTGGCTTTGAACACTTCCACGGATGGGGCATCCACAACTTCTCTGGGCAACCTGTTCCAGTGCCTCACCATCCTCATAGTGAAAATTTTCTTCTTGATACCTAATCTAAATCTACCCTTTTCCAGTTTGAAGCTGAGTGATTCAGCAGTGTTCCCCAGTATGATCCTTAGTACCGGTTTAGGTACGATGATTGTGTAAACAGCACAGGTTGTACCTAGTCATTGTGTTTCAGAGGTGCAAAGTCTTTGATCAAGTTAAATAAAATATTCCGACTAAAAGCGCTGTTCTGTCAAATATTGTTCCTGCTGAAGTTAGTTGGAAGTAAAAACTCCTTCTAACTCAAACTCCACAAAAATCACTCAAGTTAGAGATTCCAGTTTTAAACAGAAAAAAGTGTATATGACACCAATGCTTGGATCAGTCCCCTTCCAAGGACCAGAACTGATCCAGGAGCTATGTTCTCAGATGTGACAATTCAGAATTAGATCTTTGGAGTATGAAGAAATTTCATCATACTGCTTGTTATTAGTAGATGATATTAGAGAGAGCAAAGTAGTCTGTTGGAAAACTAATGTTTCTGACTATTCAGACTTAGATGATGGGAGGACTACTATGCCTTGAGGTCATGGTCATTAATCTTCCAGGTCAGGGACCTATTAGAGCATGCTGCAGCTTCTGGCCAATCTGCATTCCTGGTTTTCTTTCTGCAGTACCACAGGCACAGAATTTCTTCCTGCAGGAACCAATTTTCATGTGCATGATGATCCAGGTCACAGACAAGTTTCTCATGCAGATACAGAAAATTGGGTATGCCCCTGGATCTAATATTGCAGATATAGCCATGTCAGGCACGTAAACATTGTTAATATAGAGCCTGACACAGTCATGACCGTTGGAATCTCTCCTAATAACTGATACTGCTACACATTATCTGTAGCCAAAAAACTTTTGCTGGGGAAAGAGAAGTGACACCAAGCAGGGGGGAAGGAAGCACAGGCTTTCTCCAGTCTCTCCTCTCCCCATTGCTGAAGCAGAAAACCCATGTAATTAGCAGTTACAGTTCTGGGTCAAGGAATGTATTAAAAGGGATTGCAATACAACACATCCACATGTCAAGTTTAGTACTGGCCATGAAGAGTAGATGAAAGTGGGGAAAAAGATTTTTGGCATGATGCCACAGTGTCTAAGTTCAGAGTTGACATCTGATTTAAATATATTTGACACGATAGTATTTAGACTTGCAACACCACCATGATTCTGGTAATTTGCATACAGTAAGTCTCAACTTGATTTTCCTGATAGGAAAAAGGCTTCGGATGCCTTGATCTCACCATGCCCATTTCCAAATAATCATCTTTGTGTATTCTTTTGTTTTTTCCCTGCATATATTTGTCTAGAACCCCTAATATTGACAGGCTTGCAGAGGAAGGAGTGACACTTACTCAGCATTTAGCAGCATCTCCACTTTGTACTCCAAGCAGGGCAGCTTTCCTGACAGGGCGATATCCTATCAGATCAGGTAAAATCTCATTACTTTATATATAAATATCATATTTTATTTGCAGTAAACCATATACTTTTTTTCTCTTGCCTTTCTTGATACTTTTATCATTACCAGATTAGGTACTCATTTCAGTGATTAATCAAGCTCAGCATTTGAAATCTTCCATATATATGGGAAATTCTCACATTTCAGAAGTGTTAACACAAAAATAAAGTTTTTTATTGAGAAAAGTATTTTTTTTAAATACCAAGGAAAAAGTCTGAATGTGGTTATTTAATGGAAGGTGCAGCCAAATTCCATCAACTTCCTTCACTGTCAGA